>JAFIRS010002923.1:0-170580 GCA_018342105.1 Gonioctena quinquepunctata
AAACTTGCAAACACAAAAATTTCAATCATTTCTCATACTGTATCATTAAAATGGCTCTTCTCGACAAACTAGTACCTGTCAGCCCATCTCTTCCTTCCGCACTCAAAGTGACATGTACCGGGTTATTCACTATAAATTACCCACCCCTTATTATCGTTATTATTGGCTATAGAAAAAATAGTTAAATGTGTAAGTTGGGTGACTATGACTGAATTTTGATAAAATGTTATCAAAAACACAGTAGCGTGCAGATTTCAGAGGATATTTTTTTTCAATAGGATACCTTGTATATTATTGAATTTTTGGAATGTTTTTTTTCCTGGTTTCAAAAATAAACCATATATTACCCCTATCTTATACCGTTTTGTAGTTATTAAACGTCGAATAACTCAGACTAATTGTTACTGTAAATACATATTCTATGAAAATCAACATTTTTAAAGTAAGCTATGGAAATGGCAACTATTTTATGTTTGTTTGGTGACATTTCTTCAATGGAATAATCAAAATGGTTTACAGTGAGGAAGAAAAAGTTCAAATATTTATACAAAAATAATAACAAGGATTTATTTGTGAAATTTAAATAACATAATAACACATAAAATATGTTCAATGTGTCCACCATTATTGCCAAGGCATGATTGATAACGTCTTCTTATATTCATAAGTGCATCGGAAATTGCTTCATTATTGACATTCAGATTCTCTATTTCAAGTCAAGTCTATAATGAGTTGAATATCATTATCATTATTAACAATATCTTCGAGAAATCCCCAGAAAAATTATTCCATGGGGGTCAAGTCCGATCTGTTAGGTGGCCATTTAATACTCCTATCCATATTGGGAATACATTATTCAAATGTTCTTGAACGCGTAGGACCCTATGCGGGGTTGCCCCATCTTGCATCTAAATCATACTGACAAGCTCGACTTGCGAAAAATTATGTGAAATAACCTTTTCCACTTCTGGGATGAGTATTTTTCAATAGCTGACTCCTGTTAATATACAGGGTGTTTCATAATTGAATGCTGATCCTAGAGGGCGATAATCCTTGGATGATTTCAAGAAAAATTCTTCATATGAACATAGGTCCGCAACAGCTTTATTTTTGAGATACAGGATGTTGAAATTTAACAAAAAAATCAGTTCTTCCCCAATATCTCTGAAACCGCTGTGGCTTTCTCTTCAATTTTGGTACATGCAAAGTACGCATAAAAATACATTTTTTCTATTATAAAGGATTTCTTTATTTTCATCCGTGACGTCCCTGTTAACATGCCCTCTCATATTTTCGATCAAAATAATGACACGCCTCTCTCTTTTTTCCAAATAAATATTATTTTTGTAATTGTCCTCTATCTTCTCATAAAAATGGCTTCCTGCCTTTTTTTCGTCCGGCGGACGGTTTTCGATTTGGAAAATAAAATACATTCATTTGGTTGTCCCTATTCGATTTTTTCTCTTAGTCTTAATTTCACAATTGTGGTAACCAAAGGATCTAGGCAAGATTTTTATAATTTTATGGTAACTGGTATTTAGTTTTTGTAATGAGTACTCATTAAAATACATTTTTTATTTTTAAAAACATAAATATTATGAACAAAAAATACCAAAATCAAATTAACTGTTCAAAATGTCCGCCTCCTGCAAGTATGCACGCTTCAGCCCTCCTTGTCATTGACTCGCGTACTCTTTGGAACATTCCTGGAGTATTCCTTATTGCTTCTTCCTCAGTTAGAATTGGTTGAATGAACACCAAAATCTTAAGATGTCCCCAAAGAAAATAATCAAGTCTGTTTAAGTCCGGGGATCTAGCTGGCCATGACTCTGTTTCCCCACGACCTATCCAGCGATTATGAAAGTTTTGATTTAAATATTCACGTGCCCAAGCATCAAAATGAGCATATGCATCATCGTGCATAAACCACATGCGATTTCGCATCAAAATAGGAACATCTTCCAACAGAATTGGCAAATCATCTTCAAGAAATCGGCGATCATTATGTCCATTTAATCTGCGTGGTAACCAAAAAGGTCCAATTAGGTAATCTCCAATAATTCCAGGCAGACATTTAATGAGAACTGCTCCTGGTGACGAGATTTCACGATTGCATGCGGATTTTCTTCGGCCCAAAGATGATTATTATAAAAATTTCTGATCCTGTTTTCAGTAAAACTGGCTTCGTCCGTGAATACAATTTCCCTGTCAAATAAAGGATTTTAGGTAACTTTTTGGAGAACCATTGGCATGAATTTACTCGTTATGGAAAGTCTCGAGGAAGTACAGCCAAAACCCGTTGAATGTGATAGGGATATAATAAATAATCATAAAAAATCCTCCATACTAGAGAATATAGCCGATATTCAAATTATTGGCAACTTGCCTCGTACTTATTTCAGGATCTTCGTCAACTGTATTCATAACAGCTACCTCAATTGCTGGAAATCTTGCAGTTGGATGTGCTCCTTTCAAGTGATGATTTGGCTCGAAACTTCCTGTTTCACATAACCTTCTGTGGGTGCTTGAAATCGTTCGAGCATCAGGAACCATTCTATTTGGGTAGCGCTATTGATACAGTCGCCTAGCTTCAGCAAGCCCATACAAGTAATGCATGTCTGCTAATTCGGTATTTGTGAAATTTACCATGTTTTTTTTTTATTTAATAAGCAAGTTTTTATAACGTAAATAATATCATCAAAATTGTTTATGTTGAAAACAACGAAATGTGTTCTTAGCATACTAGATGTTTCTAGCCCACAAGATAATCCTAATCAACGGCTGATATCCTCATAGGGACTAGCAAATGAATGCATTTTATTTTCTAACTCAATTACCGTTCGCTGGACAAAAAAAAAAGGCACGAGACCATTTTTATGAGAAGATAGAGGACAATTACAACAATAATATTTATTTGGAAAAAAGACAGTAGCGTATCATTGTTTTGAACAAGAATATGGCGGGGCATGATAACAGGGACGCCACTGATGGAAATTTAGAAATCCTTTATGATGGAAAAAAATTATTTCTATACTTACTTTGCATGTAACAGAATTAAAAGAAAACAGAGCGGTTTCAGAGATATTGGGGAAAAACTGTTTTTTTTTTGTTAAATTTCAACATCCTGTATCTCAGGAATAAAGCGGTTGCGGACCTATGTTCATATGAAGAATTTTTCTCAAAATAATTCAAGGATTATCGCTCTTCAGGATCAGAATTCAATTATGAAACACCCTGTATAATCATAAAATATAGGTACAACAATTTTATTTCTGAAAATTGCACCGAACCAAACAGTTTTTCCTTCTGTTTTCTTTATTTGTTTTAACATTCTTTTTCTGATGCCCTTTTTATTCCCACGACCTTTTCTCTATTGAAAACTCCTGCCGTAGGAAAGGATGACTGATTAGTTATATTTTAGTTGAATAATCGGGATCTTCATTCAAATTTTGAATCATCTGTTGACAAAATTCATGCCTTTTTCCCTTACGAGTCTCTGTTAAAACTTGTAGGGATAAAATTGTATATGGTTTGTAGTTCTTCTTTTTAAAAGTACATTGGATTTTGGAAGAACGTTTACCTACTTGATCGGCTACATTTTTAAAACTACATTCAGAATTTTCAAAAAAATAATACGTTTGAAAAAAGTCTATACGCGAATTATTATGGATAGGCTTACCTTCGAAATGAAGCAGTATCTTTAGTTGTTTTTCATGTTTTTTTCAACTACAAGCTTTTTTCTACTGAAACTGAAGGTATGATTCACCTTTTGGTGAATATTTTTGAATGTAATTTCTGAAGGTGTTGGACGATTTGAATACAACTCCCTATATGCACTTTTTGTTGCACGTTTATTTTTGTTGTTTCGTATATAACAGGTATATATTTGAACTCTTTTTTTCTCACTGTAAACCATTTTGATTATTCCATTAAAGAAATATCACCAAACATAATTTAATTTTCATTTAGTTATTCGACGTTTAATAACTCAAAAACGGTATAAGATATGGTATATATTTGAAATCAGCAAAAGAGATCATTCAAAAAATTCAATAATATACAGGGTATCCCGTGAAAAAAATTGTATCTTCTGAAATCTGTACGTTACTCTTTTCGATAGCATTTTATCAAAATTCAGTCATAACCACAAAACTTTCACATTTAACTTTTTTTTCTATAGGAAATAATTTCAAGTGAATAACCCGGTACATACAGCGGATACGAATCTGAGAATTTGAGAAATTCAATTATTATAATGGAGGCAAGAATTATTATTAAACAAGTATTGGATTTTTTTAACGAATCTGCTTTTCTAATATGATACTGAATAATTCTTAGGGTTTAACTTTCAAAAATGAAAATGTTTCAAAAAAATAAGTACATCAACAATCTCACCTAAAACAGATTTCATATCCAAAGCTTCGGTATGATCGACATGTTCAATGTATTCTTCCAGAATTTGTCCACAATTGGCTATAGTTTCGAACATTCGTCTCATTTTTCCAGTCGTGAAAGTGGGGCTGAACTTAGTTCTCAGGTTCCTCCATTTTTTTTCTCCAATTGCAAATAGGTGAGCACCTGTAGCAGACAACGAAGTTTAAAATCCTTTCAATAACCACGAAAATGCTCATATTTCTTTACATGCTTTCGGGATATGCACTTTGCTCTAGAGAAGTATTCATTTCAGTACTTACTTATGGGTTCATCTCTTTCATTAACATAGAGACCCCTATCAACAAAATGCTGGAAGTCCTTCGCTATTATGTTTTTGATAAGCTCTAAATCCAAAGGCATATAAATTGGACTCGTCATCGAGTAAATTCCCATATGTCTCCACCCTGAAACATTTTATTCCATTGAAAAGTGGAAGAGTGATAATACAAGTAATCTGAGGCTTTGAAGATCAGGAATGTTTTTTTATAATAGTGTGAATCGTGTTCTATGACTAAACGGAGAGCTGCTTCATTATGAGAGTAATAGATCTCCATCTCCGCCCTTTGCAAGAAATAATAATATTCATAACAATATTATCAATTCGATGATGGAATATTTTTATCACTTCCTTCAACCTGACGAAGTGAGAAATAACTTCTGGAGAGATTTGAAATGGAAAATAAAGGTTGCTTTTATTTGGAATAGAAATGGGCTGACGTACGAGTGGTAAGAGTGGGAGTGGAGTCCCAAAGAAAAAACCTGTCATGAATCAGTGAGTGAAGATTTGTTTAAATATATGAACTGGATATCAGATGTGGAATTAACTGAGACTGAAATATAAACTTCAGTGACATGATCAAAAAGGAAATATTCTCAATCAAATATTGGAAAAAATATTTTTCAAATAATGAAAAATCTGCAATGAAAATGTCATATCTAACCGAAAACACCGATGTGAAGTTGGCGGCGATTTCCTAGCGGTCGTTTTCATCTGGCTGCCAAATTACCAACAGCGTCGTGTGTTGAATTAAATTAAAAAATTCGTCGAATTTTCAACCAAATCGAGATAATGAATGGATGAGGATTTGTAATGGCAATAGGGATTCAAATTAAGAGAAAATGGTCGAACACAAAAAATTGCTGAACTCTAGAATGATACACCAAGGTATATTTGACCTGTATCTAAATGAAAAATAAAAAAACAATCTTCAAAATGTTTATTAAAATTCAGTTCTGCTCACCGTACTGAAAGGCTCCCGAATGATAAATCACAAGATGATTGAATTGCAATCCAACAAAGGGGTAGTTTATACTCGGGATTTCGGAAAATAACCAAAAACTATCCTCAATATTGTACCCTAATAAAATATACGGGTCGAATAGAGAACCTCCTCCTTTTTGGTTTCGTCGGTTAAAAAGTACATTTTTGGTATACGTGCTAGTGAAAGACAATATAATAGGGAACAGGTATGTACTCCTTTTGTAAGATATTTTGATTTGCACATAAAGATCACCACCTAGAAAGCTCAGCAAAAAACTTAGAAATTGAAAAAAATTTCAATGTTTTTAATAATCCAAAATTAAAAACGTGAATTTTTTCAGCACATTCAAAAACGTACTCCTAGCGCCTCTGATGGACGTATGCATCGTTACTTCACACACTTCAAATTTTACCGCTAGTGGCTTCGAACTGTCAACTATAACTTCCTCTGTCTTCGTTTATATGTTGTACTATCATAGTTATTTCAGTTGTACTATCATAGTAATTTCAATTGTTACTGAAACGTTACATTAAAAGTGAGTTGAATTTATGTCTGGGTAGTTAGAAATAATATTGTCTATCAATATTCCGGAAACAACCACAATTGGCGCAAGTGTTTGGGGAGAGTTATTTTAGTGAAAGTCAAATCGAGTTTGAATTGGAAAGCACCTTTAAATTCGAAAATTTGAAAAAAAATTGGAGTTTGAGTAATTATTTTCACAAAATGTAATTTCTGAGGACCGAACTGAGGTAAAGAAAAATTAAAATAAAATCATGCGTGACCCCTATTATATAGCAGGAGATGAATTATTGGCCTCCAAACCAATAATTTAAGGGTAGTTTATAGTGGATATCGTACCTTTAGCTTTGCCAATGTTGTATAAATTTTGCACATCTTCAAAAATCGGGACAACTCTTCTATGTGGAGCCTGCAGATTTCCCCAGGGTATACTTGGTTTCAGATAGGGTATATTTCTGTGTTCCCAATACTGAAAACTCCTCTTACAAAATACGAATGATACAGCCAATAAAGCTATTAATATACCCGATATATCGAGTAATATGTCATTGGTGATGAAAACCATAGCAATTCTGAAACAAAATATAATTTAAGTTGTAGTGATTGCGTCCAGATCTATCTTGTTCTAAACAATTGCAGGGTATTGGACAAATACAACTAATCTGCATCTTAGCTAACATTTCGCGAATATATTGTTTGCTTCTTCAGAGCTATATATAATAAGAAAAATGGTGTTAGTTAACGACAACATTGGAGCAATACAACTTTAATATTGAGATATAAACTCACCTTAGGCGTAATTAGCGGTACATAGTACCTGGTCATAAATAGTGGGGTTGTGCATTGTGTCAATGCGTCGTTGAACCTTATACAATATGGAAAATTTAAATGTTTAAAATTGGGACAACTAACAGATCCTCTGACAACTGGTATCCAAAAATAAATAAAACAATTTGGTACAGATAAAAGTTGAAATAAAAAGTAATGAAAAGTCACAAAGGGATTTTTTAACATCTATTAGTGACTAGATGAGTGTTTTTATATATATATATATATACACCTTTCAAACGAAAGTAGGCTTATGTCTGTCATACACCGATCTCACAAATTGAAGGCAGCATAAGAGCAAGTGATGGCGGAAGCGATTATATTATTAGGTAGATAGATCTTTATTCAATAAGGAATCCTAATACACAATATATTGAAAAAAAACAACATTTTAAAGAAGGAAACGTAAGCACCAACTTGACATAATTTATATATAAAATTAGAAAAATACAAAATTAAAATAAAAATAAAATTATTGCATCAAATTTGTTAACCTAAAACTTGACTTTACAAACATAACTAAGAAAGAACAATTGGCCAATCAACGATATACCAAAAAAAAAGTCACCGAATAATAATGAAGCTTCTGATATTTGTTTTGGAACTATAAAGATGAAAACTGTTATTCAATGAAGCAGGCAACTGGTTGAATTCATGGAATCCTTAGAGAAACGAATGATTCATCGTGCTTTTACGAAGTGGGTATGGATATCTTTATTGAAAATCAAGAAATGTTGGAAATACATTGGTGCCAGATTATTCAGTATCTTGTAGACGAAAATAATAGAGAAATGGTAGATCCTTTGTGAGACTGAAAACCATTTTAACGTATTGAGCATAGCAACAATAGGTGTAGGTCTATCTGCTCAGGAAATGATTCTTATCCCACGGCTTCGCAACATTTGAAGTTGATTTAGTTTGTTGAGGTCAAGAGAAAATAGTAATGATGAGCAGTAATCAAAGTGAGGCTGAATTATTGAATTATATACAGTTATTTTGGCTTCAGTTGAAAAAAAGAACAACTTTTTCAAAATGTTTCTGTGCACATATTCGAAATGAGCTTCAAAAGTTAAGAAATTATCTAACTGAAAACCTAAGTATTTTACTGTTGAAACTATTTCTATTTTTTCGGTACTCAAATCTAAGTTGATACTATTTATATCGATAGTGTTATATTTATATTTCGTTGTTGAAAGGATTTATTTAGATTTGGAAACATTGGATTTGAGTTTATTTCTTGTTAAATATTCATGGACATCAATCAAAACTGAGTTAATTTTTTTCAGTGCACAATCCAGACTATCATCGCTAACTGCTAACAAAGTATCATACGCAAAAAGATCAATGAATTCACAGTCAACGAACAGCTCAATATCATTTGAATACAATATGGAGAGCAACGGGCCAAGGACACTTCCTTGCGGAACTCCCACATTATTTATAATTCCAGATGACATGGATCCATTGAAGCGTTCTCTTTGTTTGCGATTTCTGAGGTACATATCCAGCCAGTCATAGACACTACCAGTTATACCATATCCCAATATTTTAGTTACTAGTATTCCGCGATGAATTGTTTCAAATGCAAATGCAAATACTTACAACATATTTGTTATTGGCAACATCTTTTTCAAATTTACACAAGGTGAGCTGAAAGGAGGATTTACAAGAATGTTTACTCCTGAAGCCCGACTGGTTATTCATTAAGATATTATTGTTAACAATATGTTCCATCAATTGATCGTAAACAACTATCTCCAGAATTGTTTCGATCGGAGGCAAATTGTTTATTGGTCTGAATTCAGAAGCTTCGAAATTATTGGTAATTTTCTGGATTGGGACAATAGTACTAGTTTTGATTACATCCGGTATTTTACCAGTATGAAGGGAAGTGTTAACTAGGTTCAATGTGACCAATTGTTTGAAAAATGTCTTTCAATACTTTAGGATTTAGCAATTCATGTACTGACATTTTTGAATCTTAACTATTGACTATTTGTTGTAGTTCACTCAGTGATACTAATTTGAACATATTCATTATAGGATATATATTGTAGTTTGTATTACTCCATACTTTCGAAGAAGCCAGACTATTAATGATATTACTCACACTTTCAATGAAATAACTGTTGAACTTTTCTGCAATAACTGCATTATCATTCAATATTATCTTATTGTTGCCATCTTCAAACTGAATGAGATTCGGACAATCATTGATTTTTGTATCAATTATGTTTTTCGGAAGTTATCCACATTTCCTTAGCATTATTTCTGAATTTATCAATTTTGTCAAAATAGTATTGCTGTTTTTTTATTTCTGTAGATTAACTACATCATTTCTGAGTTTTTCAAATGTTACCCGTTTGTTCTCCCTTTCATCATCATTATTATGAGTTCTACTGAGATATTCAATATCCGTTCGCCTGTTGACTGCATTTTTATGACAATTGATGTGTACTATTTCCAGAATTAACCTTCTACGTTCGTTGTCTACACGATCCAAAACTTCTACATTTTTTAATCAAAATTATGACCCAGATTATGGTGGGGTTCCGATAGCGCGGTTTTTGCAGATCGAGATCAGTCCCTGCAGTCATTTCTGTGTTATTTCACTCTATTCCCTAATAATGCTTTTGTTTGTCCAATATATATTTTATCACAATTTACGCATTCGATTTTGTAAATAAATTGCCCAGTAACTCTTTAGGCAGCTAATCTTTAAATTTCGGAAGGATTGTTCGCATTTTAATTTCATTGTAAAGGGCTATGGATAGATATGTTCAAAAATATGAACAGGATGTTCATAAAATCAGATGTGGAATCATCTGCGACTGAAAGATAAACTTTAGTCACTATCTTCCATCGTTCAAGTTAACCTCTTGTGGGGTATTCATGTTGGAAAGGAAAACATTCTCAATTGAATATTGAATGGAAAGATTTTTTTCTGGATTTTTCAATTTACGGAAAAATCTTTCTGTTCAATATTCAATTGAGAATGTTTCCCTTCTCGGCTATGGATAGTTCGACATTCTGCAGAACCTGCAGGGTTCGAAGGTAGCAGGTTAATTTTGGAAATGTTACAAATTAATCGCCATAAAAATGCAGTAAACAGACAAACGGACATTGAATATCTTAGTAGAACTTATAATAATATAATCGCTCCCGCCATCACTTGAGCTTCTACTAACTTCAATTTGTGAGACCAGTGTATGACAGACATTAACCTACTTCCGTTTTAAAGATGTATATATAAATACTCACCTTGTCGCGTAAGTTTTGGTTCAATTAAGAGAAGAAAATCGTCAGTTGAAAATGCACTCACCTTGATCCCTCTTCTAGGCGACTTCCAACTCTTCTTCGATGTGGACTGTATATAGGTTGCGTAAGCGTGTAGCGGAATTAGCAGCAAGCGTTGCCTTTGCGGATTGAAAATAACGAAAGCGTTAAAACAGCGAATTTTAAATCACTCACCATTCGTGCGGAGTCTTTCGTTCAACTGGTTTTCCTTCGGTTCCTCACCAGAGGGAGCGATTGGATTTGTGCGATTTTCAACATGATATACGCGGTAGATTTGAAAGGCAATAATGAAATACAATGCTACTAATACTATAAAAATGAAATATGTTTCTCTCCAATTAAAGATAATAACAATACAAAACATAAATGAATTAATGGGTGAAAAAGATTGAACACACCTAGTCACTTATATATGTTAAAAAACCCCTTTGTGACTTTTTATTACTTTTTATTTGTACTGTACACCAAATTGTTTTATTTTTAAACAATTTGATTTTTCACATTGGATAAAGTTTAACGAAGCATTGACACAATGCAAAGCCCTAATATTTATGATCAGGTACTATGTACCGCTAATTACGCCTTAGGTGAGTTTTTATCTCAATATTGAAGTTGTATTATTTCAATGTTGTCTGTCGTTAACTAACACCATTTTTTAACCGACGAAACCAAAAAGGAGGAGGTTCTCTAGTCGACGCGTATATTTTTATGTTTTTTATGTATGATCACGCATAACTTTTTACTGAGACGTCCGATTCCGATAATTCTTTTTTCAATGGATAGGATGTACTTTGAAGTTGGTACCATCCGAAATGAAAAGAGGAAATCCACCCTTGAAGGTAGCAAAATGAAGGATATTGATCACTCACCCTCTGAATTCTGGCCCGTTAACCGATTCTATCAGGCATTACTTTGTACTGGGTTCTTCGATTTGGGTGGTTCTTTTTTTATTAGATAGGGTATACCTCATATTTGATCATATTTGGATTTTGAATGGAATTATCCACCCTAACGGGTAGACAAATGGGAAATAATCGATTTTTCACTTGTGAACATTGGCACACATATGTAGTTGACAATGACAGATCGCTAATGTCATTATTTTTGTTCTCCTACATTCGTCACAATCATTATATTCTATGAGAGGATGGAATGATATACAAAGTAATGGAATAAACTAACCAGAACGACAAAAATAATGTATATTACAACAAATATTAAAAGTAGATATTCATATTAATTTACTGGTAATAGTTGAAGTAAGGTGGGTTAGTAATCAGTAGATTTCAGTCACGAAAAATTGAAAAATAAAAACTTTTTAACAAAAAATTAAACCGACGAAATACGGAAGTGAAAAGTAAAAAATAAAATAAACCTTCTTAGTCTCAATAACTAAGCTCCTAAACTAATGTAAGTAACTAATTTTGAGTCGGTGCCAAACGAACAATCAACGAAGATCATTATATTACTTCAAAAAAATTATCAGAATGTCAGAGCGCAACTCGATGCCGTTTCACGCCTTATCCAATTCATTTGCTTGTTTGTTTGGTGCCGACTCAAAATTAGTTACTTACATTAGTTTAGGAGCTTAGTTATTGAGACTCAGGAGGTTTATTTACTTTTTCACTTTTCAGTTCCGTATTTCGTCGGTTTAATTTTTTGTTAAAAAGTTTTCATCTTATTATACATAGCTCTGAGGAAGCGAACAATATATTCGCGAAACATTAGCAAAGTCGTAGATAAGTTTTATTTGACCAATACCCTGCAATCGTTTCGAATAATTCAAGTTGCACCTTCAATGTTGAAGGAAAGCCAAAATGTCCAGCCATTGCACAAGAATATCGACTCTCACCCCATACCTAGTTGATTGTTTCACAACTTCATAAGATCGTGTTAACATAATTTCAACATTCTTCCATCTCGAACGACAATAGCCAACTATCCTGAAATTCATGTTGCGACAAATAATTGAAATTTTTACTTCGAATCATATTTCAAAATTCGAATAATATTTATTTGGACTCAATATTTACTCCTTTGAATGACGAAAATAGTTATGCACTTCCTCACATTCAAATATAATATAACAATTATATATTTGGTGAATATCGATAATTTTGTCTCCAGTTCAGTTCATGCTGGAAATATTGAGCAGTATTTACTTAGATAATATATGCTACGCTAGATACGGTACCCTAGGTTATTGTTTTGGTAGGTCCGGGGTGGGGGGATCAGCGTACTCAAGCTATTGACAGTTACACGCGGTACTGGCAATTACATATAGTACGTCAACGTCCCCTCCACACCCTCTCATCTGTACCCCTCTGATACCAAACAAACAATACAGAATGCCGTATCTAGCGTAGCATATATGATCTAAGAGTATTTATGAAGACAACAGTATTCGAATTATAATTTGAGTGGAGAATTACAAAGGCTAAATAAAAAGTCAGAATTGAATCAAACAATCCTAAATGAATCCTAACAATGTCTTGAAGATTTTTTTGTTTCTTTCTTTATCTCAACAAAGAATTTTTTTAAATGTCACCATTAGTTCTGCAAAATTTGGAATTTTTTTTTTTTTAAGATATTGATGTTTTTGCTTTTGCTCTGGTGTTTTCCGAAAAGTAATATATTATCTATAACCAACAAAAGAAAAGATTCTGTTTTTTCTAAAAGTGGATGCATTTGTGAAACAGTAATAATTACAAAGGCAAAATGATAAAATGTAAAGTCAGAATTGAATTAAACAATCTCAAATGAAAAAATAAACAAAAGACACTCACTTCACTAAATGATTTTCACTGAACTGGTTTTACAAAACCACGACACGTGTTTCGCTATACAATAGCTTCTTCAGTTGGAGATAATACTAACTCAACATTATAGGAGTATATAAATAAGCTTGTGGCTCTTGTGCAAGTTTTTACATAGACCAAATAGGCAGAACATTGGAAAACCGATTATCAGAACATATTTCGTCAATGGAAAAACAAATTCAACTTTTGCTACTCACCTCTTGACCGATAATATTACTTACAGGAAAGAAAAGCTATAAACTCGACTTTCTAGAAAGTCTGGAAATTAATAAATGCAAGAAGTCGCAATTTTTATTTGATGACCAGATTAATAACAGTGTGCTATCCAAATATTCTTCGAAGTTATAGTAGGCTTTATCACCTCAATATATTCCTTGTCTTCTGAATAGACAAGTCTTGTTGCTTATTCAACATCCACAGGAAGTTAACTATACATCTTTATACTCATTTTATGTGATTGATTCATGTATTAAAGATGAACTGGGAATTGGGAGCCTCAGTTGGTTCGTTCGGGGGTAACAGTAGAGGGTTTGCACTTATTAGAGTTTTTTGTTATGAATAAATTATCCATACTTTTGATATACTTGAAGGAGTTTTATATCACATTAGCTCTCATTTGGCATTCCACACGTTAATTTTTCATCAAATTCGTTTTTTCTATCATTTTTCTATTTTTTTTTGTAATTTGGAGTTTTGCTCGAGAAAACTCATTCTTGTAAACACCTCATTTTAAATGGATTCTTTGTTTATCTTTAATTCTATATCTAAAAAATAATTTTAAATGATTTGGTTTTAATCAAATTTTTTTTCCGATCAATCACTGATATTATTCTGATGTTTTCATAAATTTTTCATTCCAAAGTATATTTTAATTTTTTCACCAAATCTACTTTTTTCAAAATTTCTTCATTGTATCTTTGTTTTACAACATTCAAGTCTTAAATTTAAACTCATAACATTCAACACTCAGTATAAACGATGTATTTTTTGAATTTCAAACTTTTTATATATTTGAATGAGTTCTGCATCAGATAAGCTTCCATTTGACATTCCACATGGCAGTTTTCCATGAAATTCGCTTTTATTCAATAATTCAATTTTTTATCACATACTGCTCTTTAAAAAAAATCACCCCAATTTCCATGTAAAATTAACAATATGTTGGGGTTCATTCAAAAAATTATTAGTTTGTTTCCACAAATTTTTTCATTTCGAAGAATAATTCGACTTTTTAACGAAACTTCTTTTTTCATAACTTACATTATTCAACTCGAAATTTTAACTTCTGAACAGTCAACTTCGAAAAAACGATTTTTAACTTCTTTCAAAATAACATTCCAACTTCAACTAACTCAATTCCCAACCTGTCACATTCAATTTTCAAGAATATATTTATAACATTCGAATTCCATCATTCAATTTCCAAACTTCAACTTTCAAATTACATTTTCAACATTCAATTTTGACAGTCAACTTTCAATATTCAATTTTAAAAATTCAAGTATCAACATTCATCTTTCATCCTCCACGAAATGACTGCACGCTGCGCAGAAGACTAATAAACTTGTTGGTAGTTACCGCAGAGTAGTGTGTGCGTTAGTAAGTGGGCGTGGTGAAAAGTTAATAATACGTGGCAACACCGCTCTCATACACCCCACGAACCTGCGACACTATTGGTTTCGTGCAGATTTGACAGATGGTTGACATTGGAGGTAAAACAACTTCACATTTTGGCTTTGTTTACTTTGGTAAAGAACGTTTATTCGACATTTTTACTGTTTTTATTGGGTTTCGAGTAAAATATTGTGACAATGGACCTGAGAAAATATTATTCAAGTTCAGATGATGTTCACCGAGAACGGTATAAAGAGAAAATTGCAGTATTGGGTATTGATCCCTATCTTCTGAAAACTGAAGAATTATCAAAAGATATTTCACTTTTTCCCAAAATAATGTATCCTGATATAGTAAATTATTTAGTGGAAACGAAGAGTGCTTTCACAATGACTGAAATGAAAGCATATAAAAGTTTGGAAGCCTACAATCTAGCAACTTGTGGATGGGGAAAAAGCATTTTGGATGCCACCAACTAATAAGCCAGCTGAGCCCTGCAGAGTCTCATCACACCCAGTTGACAATTGTTTTTACGACCTGTAGTGTTGTTTCCTCATCGTAAGACCCTGTTGCGAATGTGTCCTTTCATATCACGTGAAACCATTTTTGGAAACTATGTGTTTTTATATATACGTTCACATTCAAATATATGATAGTATTATTTTTCACATGAGATTCTAGTTGAGGTATCATTGTTTAAAAATTCTGTTGAATTTATGTTTTAAACAACTTTATGGGGAAATAAAAATTGATAAATTTTTTTCCATATTTTTTATACTGATGACTAACTTACCCTTATTTCAACTGTTTAAAAAAAAATTCTCTTACATCCTTACAACTAGTTGTCCTTTTAGTCCCTAATGAAGTTTATACGTGAATAAATGAAACGCTGCCCAATAATTAGAAAGTTTGTTATTTGTCCTCTTCCGACAATCTATATACATATATATTTTTGGTAGGAAGTTCTTGGGATTCTTTCTTTGAAACCAAACTTAAATTATAGTGTTATAGATGTTTCACCCTGGCCAGGGGCATCTTCAGTATTTTTTTTTCCTTTTTGGTTTAATGTTTTTTCATTTTATAGTTTACAAAATAATCTTGGTGATCATTGTACTTAGCAAATATGATTTCTTTATTGTTGTATAATATAATTATTGAATATCGATGGCGTGTTGTGTTTGCTCATTTTGTTTGTGTGTGATGGCTGTGTATGTATATATATATATATATATATGTTATATCGTGGCTTGTGCGTTTGTCTTTTTAAAAAAAGAACTCATTATTTTCATTATTTCAATATTTTACTGATATAACAATAATACAATATATAATCAAGTGAACTGAAGTCTGTCTGACTTTGAATAGAAGTGTGAATAAGAATCTTGGATATAAAATCAGCTCTGAAGTCGAAGTCTCCTGGCTTTATAGATTTCTAGATGCTGACTCGAAGGTCTTCTGGCTGGTGCCGGCATTCTGGAGTAAACATCTTATCTCCTGCTTAGCTTGTGGGATTTGAAGGTTAATATGAGAAAGGTGACCCAACTGCGTAGGTGTACTGCGTAGTTGTGGACAAAGGGCTATTGTCTAGTTTGGATATACCAACTCCCCTTTTTATGAAAAAGTTGATGCTATATGGTGCAGCAACTTTTCAGACGTAATTCTTTGAAGAATTTGATGAGTTTAGATTGAGTTCGATGTCTTCTTCTACAGGTTCTCCAATTTGGACGCTAGGTCTTCTCCTGGGGAAGAATCTTGTAATGGGTCCGAAGTTACTTCTTGGATTTCTTGGTGGTGAAGGTGGTCCATCATCTCTTGATGTCATTATTCCAATTCTTAGGTTCTTCTTACGTTTACATTTGCAAAAACAATATAAAATAATCAAGGCAATAATCAAAGTAATTGTAAAATAGGTAAACCAAGAAATATTTTTTGTAACAAAAGGTTCATTAATTAATTTATCAAGTTGATCAGAATATTCATTCAATTTATATTGAGCGGTATTCAAATCGTCAGCATTGATTTTATTCAGTTTCAAGGGTTTCAGTTTTGGAATATTCCCTTTTTCAGGCAAGTCTGAACAACATTGAAATGGTATCGTTATTTCTCGAAATTTATATGTAACATTTTTCTCAGTGTATATGACATTTTTAGCATGAATTCTTGTACTACCAATGAATGCATTACAGTTTTGATTCATTTTCAAAATAGAATTTACGTTAATTATTTGAGTTTTTGGATCATTTCCTTTGCAATTCAAAGATATTGGTAAAGGGTCTGAAACTGTAATAAGCCATGTATTAATATTGATTTCATAGATATTATAATCTTTTGCAAAGAGCAACAAAGTTTGACATGTTTTCGGCAATTCTAACAAGTGTCTGAAAATTTGTGCTTCACACATTGCACTATTATCAATTGGATATGGAAGTACTTGTTCACAAATCTTGGTTTCTGGGTAAAGTGATTTACAATGTTCAAAATTTGGGATTACAACATATGACAAAGAATCATCGTCTCTTCCAATATATTTAATGGAAGTGGAAAATATGATGTAAACCTGTTCTGTTATCCAAAATAGGGATAGGATAAAGTCGGTAAACGGTAAAGATTTCAGGTTCTACAAGAGGTATTTTTAAAATAAAAATAATCTTTGTCTCTGTTTGGAATGCTGAAAGTTCAATCAAATCGAGATACTTCACAACATTCGAGATTTTTGGTTGTAAAGGTAAATAATTCAATTGAAGTGATTGGGAAATTTCTTGTAGTGAATTGACAAGATCATTTGGTTTTATGATTGACGTATGGATAATTTTAAGTCTAGCAAAAGTTATTGAATTCAAAATATCATTGATATAATCTTGTAAAAATAAATAATTTTCCATAAGGGCTTCACAGATATTGATAGTTTTGAATTTGGCTTCAATCATCTGAACATTATCAGTAATATCCATAATTGTTTTTTCTATTTCCTTAATATCTTCATTAAATGTAGCTTCGTCGACTTGTAATTTTTGGATTGTTTCATTAAAATTTCTAATAACAGAAGTAGTTACAGAAATTTGATTTTTCAAAAAATTCTCAATCTGGTGTTCATCTTTATATAATTGATTATTTGAATTTGTAAAATATTCTCCGTCTGAAGCATCAAGGTTTCCAGATATGGCTTTCCAGATGCTTCCTATACCATTTATTATTCCGCGTCTTATTCTGGGATTAAATTCTTCAGTATCTACTTTGATTTGATAATATTTTAATTCCAGGGAATTAGCAATTTGATTTTAAAGATTAATATGTGTTCTTATATCTGCATAAAAATATTTTATACGGGGGTTGTCGGTTTCTAAGAATAAAAGTAGTTCATTCAATATATCTTGATTGTGAGTGAGGGCTTTTCTTACAAGGGTAAGATCTTTATATACGAGAAGTGTCCATTTATCGTTTGATATTCTTGCATGGCTTTCTTCGTGGTAGAAGATTCCTATAGTATTATTAATGCTTTGGAGATTATATTGAGGTGCGTATTGGCCTGTATATTGAGGTTGGTTCGGGTTGAGCTGAATCTGTTCTTGAGTTATACTCAGCGGGAAGAGTATGAATATTAGGATTCTATGCATCCTGCAATAAATGAAATACTACTTTATTCGTGAAATGGTTTTATCATATCAAAATTAAGTTTACTTTGTTGATTTGTTTTCAAATTTTTCAGTAAAGCTGAATTTTTATAGACTTCGATAATTTCGAAGGGACCATTAAATTTGTTTTGTAGTTTTGATCCAATTTGACTTTCTTTTACATATACTTTGTTTCCAATTTTATATTCGGGTAGATTTTCTCTTACTTTTTTGTCAAAACGTATTTTGGATTTCTCTTTCTGTTTTTGTGTTCGTTCACAAGCTATTTTATAGTAATACACTATCTTATTATTTAAATCTCTAACATATTTACTAATTAGTTGTCCTTGATTATAAGTTTTTTCAGGTGGTCTACCTGCTGTATGACCAAAAATAAGTTCATACGGTGTAAAACCATGTGTTTTGTTCGTTGAATTATTATAACACATTACCGCATAAGGTAATATATTCAGGGGGTGTTCGTCTGGGTTTTCTAATAAATTCATTCGTATCATTTCCATTATTGTCGCATGAAATCTTTCAATGGATCAATTTGATTGTGGATGATCGACACTTGAAAATGTAAGTTTCATATCATAGAGTAAACAAAGGTCTTTCATTAGGGTGTTATTAAATTCTTTTCCTGAATCACAATGGATTCGGAGGGGTGTTCCATAATGTTGGAAAAATATGAGAAGTGTATGAATTACTGATTTTGCTGTTTTATTTTCCAATGGGTATGCTTGAGTGAACTTTGTGAGTTCATCCCGTATAGTAAGAATGTAATTGTCAGTGGGTATTTGCATAATATCAATATTTATTCTTTCGAATGGTGTTTTTGGTGTTTCAGTAATCACAAATGGATTACTTGAATTTTGTCTACAAATTTTTTATTTCTGACAAATTTCGCATTTCTTTATGAAATTTTCAACATCTTTCAAAATTCCGTGCCAGTCATATTTTTGTTTTATTCTTCTCAATATTTCATCTATTCCACGGTGAAGATTTGCTTTTCCGTTATGGTACTGGTCAAGGATAATGGGAATCATATCTTGTTCAGGTATTGTGGCAATATTTTGACATATGATCAGTTTTATCTCTTCAATGTCAGCTAATATGTACGAAAGCATTTCTTGTGTTGGTAGGTCAGGGTTATTTTCAAGATAGTATGTTTCATTTGCTTTGAATAGGTGTTTGTCTTTATATAATGAAAAGAACATCATTTGCAAAGCTTTAACAGCATCAAATGGAATGGGGACAACAAAATATTTTCTGTTTTTGACTGATTTACTTGAAAGTACATTTACTTTTCTAGAATTGAAGTCGTAATTTTCTTAAAAAAAATCTTCAATTACTTTTTCATTAAAATGTGTAACTTTATACTGTTGTATTATAATGATAATATTCTTATGACTTTTATCATCGAGTTGAGAATTTGAAAATTGGATTTTCGAATTATCAATTATTGATTTTGTTTGAAATAAGTTCACAAAATCATCAAATTCTTCTTCGACTGTTTCAGGGGCAATTTCAGTGTCAACTGAATTATCTGAATCTTCTTCGTCATTATTTGCTAAAATTTTTTGATGAAATTTTGAAACTTCTTTGAAGTGGTTTTTCTTTATTCGAGAAAGGGCATCCGCGTTTTATCATGTTTTCCAGGTTTATATATGATTTCATAATCATATTCTTCAAGTTTAAGTCGCCAACGTGCGAGTCTACTTCCTGGGTCTTTTATACTGAAAATCCATGTTAAAGGTCTGTGGTCACAATAAAGTTTGAATTTTTTTCCGTAAAGATAGGGTCTAAAATGTTTTACGGACCAAACGATTGCTAAGAGTTCTCTTTCAATCGTTGAGTATTTTGTTTCTGCTCCACATAAAGTTCGTGAGGCATAGGCAATGGGTAAATCTTTTTCTATAGGGCCTTGAGATAATACAGCTCCAATAGCGAAAGCAGAGGCGTCTGTTGAAAGTATAAAAGTTTCTTCAAAATTTGGATAAATTAATATGGGTGTTTTAGAAAGGTATTCTTTCAATTCATTAAATGATTTTTGACATATTTCATCAAATTTAAATGGGGTTTCTTTTTGTAGCGATTTTGTCATTGGTTTTGAGATTCTAGCAAAGTTTGGAATAAATCTACGGTAATTACCTGCAGTCCTAGAAATTGTTTGATTTCTTTTTGATTAATTGGTTGGGGGAAATTTACTACTGCAATAATTTTATCAGGATTTGGTTTGACTCCTTCTTCTGAAATTATGTGTCCCCGGTATGCAACTTCTTTTTTTAGAAATTCGCATTTGTCTGGTTGGATTTTGAGGTTAGCTTTCTGTAGTCTCTTGAAAACTTCTGTAAGTCGTGAAATATGGTCATGAAGTGTTGGTGAGTGAATTATTATATCATCCATATATACTAGGCACCGTTCATTTTGTATTGCAAGTAGAATATTGTCCATAACCATTTGAAAACTTGAAGGACTATTTTTTGAACCGAAGGGCATACGAAGGTACTCGTAATGACCGTTCTCAATAGAAAAAGCTGTTTTTGGTATATCTTTTTCATCAACTTCGATTTGATGAAAACCTGAAGCTAAGTCCAAAGTTGTAAAATATGTACATTGTCCAAGTTGATCTGATAGGTCAGAAATATTTGGCAATGGATATTTATCATCAACTGTTACTTGATTTAATTTTCGATAATCAATTACTACTCTCCATTTTTGTTTCCCGGAGGCATCCAATTTTTTTGGTACCACCCAAACTGGAGATGACCTGGGTGAAATTGAAGGTCCAATTATATTTTGGTCAAGCATTTTTGAAATTTGGTTTTTTACTTCTTCCTTATGCACGTATGGGTATCTATATGACTCAGTAAATATCGGTTTCGCATCACCTGTATCTATTTTATGTTTAATTTCATTCGTGAATGTTAGATTGTCTCCTTCAAGATAGATAATATCAGAAAAATTTAAACATAAATTTTTTTGGTACCACCCAAACTGGAGATGACCTGGGTGAAATTGAAGGTCCAATTATATTTTGGTCAAGCATTTTTGAAATTTGGGTTTTTACTTCTTCCTTATGCACGTATGGGTATCTATATGACTCAGTAAATATCGGTTTCGCATCACCTGTATCTATTTTATGTTTAATTTCATTCGTGAATGTTAGATTGTCTCCTTCAAGATAGATAATATCAGAAAAATTTAAACATAAATTTTCTAACATTTCTTTTTCTTCGTCATTCAAATGTTCAAGTCTCAAGTTTTTCTGAATTTCAATTCTTCTACTGAAATTTTGATCATCATTTTCATTTTCAAAATTTTGTTCTTGGTTTCCATTAAAACTTAAAATTTCTCCATAATTTTGGATTGGTTCTAAAATTATATCAGAAAAATCAACTGTTTTTTGAATAGCATTTGCATTGAGAACTGTTGTTAAAAATTCCCCTTTTTCATTTGTTTTGATAATTGCATTTGGAATTCGTACTTTTTCTTTCGTTTGAGCAATCAGTATTGCTTCAGAATTTTTTAAATTTTAATTCAGTTTTAGGACCTTTTCTGTTCTAGGTTCAATTTCAATTATGTTATGAATTTTTCTTGCATTGATTGTTACATTCGGATTTTCTGATTGAAAATTCACAATTCGTTCATTCATGAATTGGTTTGAGTTATTTTATTGAATTTGGGGTTTTTGAGGTAATTTCGGTGAAGATGGATTTTGTGACAATTCTATTTTAGTTGGTTTCAAATCATACTTTTCTTTATATAGGGGAAGAGTTTTATAATTCAAAATTATTTGTCTACTCGGGATGTCAACAATTCCTTCATAATGTTCTAGAAAATCACATCCTGAAATTCCATCGAATTCTATATCTAGATCATAAACATATACTTTATGGGGATCATGAGTTTGAAATGGAATGTATACCGATTCTGTGACTGAAATTTCTTCATTAGAAATACCGGATATAGGCAATCTTTCTGGGTATCTCTGTACGTATTTTCCACATGTTTTCTTTTTAAAAACTGAAATTCCAGCTCCAGTATCTATGAGGATTTTAAATTTTCGAGTTGCGTCAACTATATAATACAAATTATGGGATTTCATTGAATTTAAGCAAAATTTTGGTCTGTCGTTTCTACTGATATGTTTTTCATTCGATTCGTCAATGTGTCTGTAACATGGTGTATAGTTTCTGATTTGCTGATAGGCGGTTTGATTGATAAATGAGCCTTTCGAAAATTTTGATTATTTTCATCTTTTACAAGGAAGTCATTATGTGGACTATTGTGCACATCATATTCATCGTAGTAGTTCTCTGGTTCATTGTTATATTCGGAACAATAAGTGTTTATTCCGTTGTCTGAACGAAAATTGTTTGCATTATCATATTGCAGATAATTCTGGTCGTTTTCGAAAGTTGTACTCTCGATTTCTAGAGGAATTTGTTGATCAGCAGTATAATCAACATATGAGTTATTATATGGGTCATTATAATCGTAATATTCATTTCCAGAGTTCAAGCAGTGTGTTCTCTGAAAGTTTGGTCTTTGATAAGTCGGATTTGATTGTATGACTGAACTTCTTTGTTGGGAAAAGTTCGGATTTGTCATTAATTGATTTGAATTTATTTGAGGGCAATTTTGATTCGAGAAATTTGGTCTCGATTGATTTTGAAAATTTTGGTCTCGATTGATTTTGAAAATTTTGTCTCGATTGATTTCGAAAATTTGGAGAGGTTAAGTATTGGTCGATTTTGGAAATTCGGAGATTACCAATTTATTTTGGAAATTTGGGCTTTTAATAATTGATTATGAATTGTTGTGGATAAAATTTCGGTTTGAAATTTTGATTGGAATGCGGTCTTTGATTTTGAGGGATTCGTGATTTTTGGGATTCAAAATATGAGAGTTGGGTTTCACGTTTGATTCTGTGAGCTGCATCACTCATATCTTGAGGGTCACTGGCTCTAATGATTTGTCCAATTCGGGGTTCAAGTCCTGTCAATAGTGTATTCAATGACATGTTGTTAATGAGGGCAATTTGTGCTTTTTTCTGATCAAGTGTAAGATTTGATTTATCTATACATGAAATCATTTTTGCATTGTGTGTTTGAATACGAGAATGGAAAACAATTCTTGTTTCTCCTGATGCTTGTTTCATTCTTTGTAAGTCTTGAATAAGTGAATTCAGATCTCGTGAATCACCAAAATGAGTGTTTAGTAAAACTTTAATATCTCTGTAATTTGTTGGGTTTTGAGAATTTACTAGTATCGCTGCTTGTTTTTTGAGTTTGTTTTTGAAATGAATAGTCAAAAGGTATTTTTGATCATTTGTAGCAATTTGGTAAGCTTGATCGCAAGCGTTTGAAAATGTAGTAAATAAAATACTGTCTCCGTCATATTCAGGAATAAGCGAAAACAATTCGGTTAGTTTGTATGGTTCGATTTCTAGTTGATGTTCGTCTCCGTGTTCTGACATTTTGTTTCAAGATAACTTAGGAGTTGTGGTAAATGGGAAAAATGTATACCTTTGAAAAATGATTATAGACGATAATTCAAAGTCACTTACATGAATCCGTTTGATGGAATGAGAACCTTTTGGAATGGCTCCCGATGACTAGCTGAGACGTCTGGTAGAGTCTTTCTTCTTTTTTCTTGTTTCTTTCTGGAAGATTTCTTTCTTCTTTGTTGCGTGGACTGTTTTTCTTTCTTCTTTCTTGAAGATTTCTTTCTTCTTTGGTTGCGTGGATTTTCTTTTCTTTCAAGGTTTGGAAACCACCACCCTAGTGAGGACGTCGCCGTGTTCCTTCCAACTTCTGCCGCCGGTGAGGTCTTTTCCGTGTTCCGTCGGGGATAACTGGAGGTGAGGACAGTTGCCGTGTTCTAGGATGTTGAAGAATCCTACCGACTGCGCCAATTGTTATATCGTGGCTTGTGCGTTTGTCTTTTTAAAGAAAGAACTTATTATTTTCATTATTTCAATATTTTACTGATATAACAATAATACAATATATAATCAAGTGAACTGAAGTCTGTCTGACTTTGAATAGAAGTGTGAATAAGAATCGTTGGATAGAAAATCAGCTCTGAAGTCGAAGTCTCCTGGCTTTATTGATTTCTAGATGCTGACTCGAAGGTCTTCTGGCTGGTGCCGGCATTCTGGAGTAAACATCTTATCTCCTGCTTAGCTTGTGGGATTTGAAAGTTAATATGAGGAAGGTGACCCAACTGCGTAGGTGTACTGCGTAGTTGTGGACAGAGGGCTATTGTCTAGTTTGGATATAACATATACATATATATATATATATATACATATATATATATATATATATATATATATATATATATATATATATATTGTTGTGATGAAAATCATGTTGATTATATGCATAATTATTGAAATTAAAACATTTATAATAGTTGAATTATTTATTTCATAAAAAAGGCAAGCCAAATATTCTATAATGGATTTCAAGTTAGAATGTGAAAATATAATTCATCAAATAAATTCCATCTTTGGACTTCATTCGGCACCCAGCTTATTTAATAAATTGGTACAACATACCCTAATGAGGGGGCATAACGCTTTTTTCTTACGTGACGATTTCTACCAGTCAACACCTACCACAAGCCGCATAAAGGAACTTCGTTCAAAAATCCATCCTTAAAAAAATGCAAAGAAAAATTCCATCCTTGGGTTAGCAAATCCTCAGCAGACCACCATATCTGATTTATCCATATGAAATACCTGTGATCTTTTTTGTAACCTTTTATATTTATAACATACATGGCTATTACCATGATTGATTTCATATCCCATATTAATGGATGGTACCCAATCGCGATGGGTTTCTTCCCTCAAGGAAGCTGGCTCTCCTACAATATTGAGAAGTCGTGTTTATGAAAATGTGCCAAATGAAATATTATGGCTTCATGGCTCACTGAAATATATTATAAATAAATAAAAAAGATTCAACATATTTCCTTTACCAGAGTGAAAATGTCTGGAACAAACTCTACCATATTTCATTAACTTATCAGACCAGTCTTTTCGTTTGATGGCATGTATCCAGGCTGCTTGTCTTCTCTGCGAGATTTCACAATGTTTTCTATTTCTTACAACAGCAGATGGAATTCTGATAACAGGGTCAGAAATACAAACATGTACAATTTACCTGAAAAATCGTATTCGACCGTTTTTTGACGCATTTTTATTACATTTCTCAACAGAACAATATGAAGGCATGATCATCTACGAATTAAACAATAACACATGTAATGTAATCCGACTACTGAATTCTTTTTGAAATAGGTAAAAATGTTCAATTCTCCAACATAAACAAATCGGAAAAGTAAGGTTGTTTTACCTCCAATGTCAACCATCTGTCAAACGTGCACGAAACCAATAGTCATTTTTCTTCGAACTTAACCATGCAAACCAGGTTAACTATTGTATGACGTCACGGTAGACTTCGGTTCAACTTGTGAAGGTTGACAGATGACAGATTTGGTTTTTGTTGTTGAGGGTTGAAAATGTTTATTACAGCGTTGATTATTATTTTGTTATCTTCTCTTTACTTATGTGTACTTCGAGTTCTTGAAAATACAATGATAATGAATATGGCAAATTTATAAAAACTGGAATTTATAAAAGATATTCAGATTTCACCACATCCTTCATTAGTGGCCATCAATTCATCGGGAAAACATTTGATCAATATCTGGATTATGCAAATGCTGGAAGAAGATGAACATAATCTGATATAATCTCTCATTCACATATACTTTGTATGAATCCATTATATATTCTTAATATACTTTTACACTGAGATAGAGCCTTTATCCTTATCATTCCATATGAATAAACAAAAAACCTAACCTCCAACAGGATAACTACTTTGTCAAACTCTCTCAGTGAGCTGGTTTGTGTGGTTGGTTAACTCTTGCGTCAAAGTTTGGAATACACTTCGAGGAATATTGACAGGTTAACTTATTGCTAACCCGGTTTGTATGGGTAAGTTCGAAGAAAAATCACTTATAGCTACTTATTTTGCACTATGACATCTTTGTGAAGTACACTCCTGTCAAACGGAGAGTACTTCAGAAATAAAAATAGCTAAATATTTTTGAAGAGAGCCCTACCTCCACCTGGCATATTATCAAATGTGCCACAAGTTCGGAATATACTTGCGTTGCCGTAGCGTAGCTAATACCTGTATGAGTCTGTGTCTGTAATCTTCCTCGATAAGTGCCGAACCGTTTGACCAATCGAGCTGAAATTTGGTATAAAGATACAGTTCCTGACCCGAATGCGACCATTAGTTTTTGGCTGTCATCTATCAAACAGAAGTGTCACTATTAAAAAATGACCGAAACTATTTAGCACGAAACTTGACTTGCAATATGTCATTTGAAATCCCTTGAAAAACTATCCAGAACAGTAAAAATTATTTCTCCAACTGTCATCTATCAAATATTAAAAAACTTCAAAATTCAAAACTTTGCCATTCAATTATTCAAAATCTATCTCATGGATTAGAACTAAAGTCGGCAGGGAGCAACACAACAAAAAATTCAAATTAAGTCTGCAATTGTAGTTTCCTACCGTTTCCCAGCCGGGCGTTACGAATGTTTAATTTTTCTCCTGGGCGTTACCATCCGAGACGGCCGTTTACCCGGTCTTTGACTGGGAATACCCGCGTTTGGTGCAGGACCGCTCAATAGACTGGGGTCAAATATCTCATCTCATCAATTGACCAGTAGATTGACTGTTGAATTGGCCGATCAAAAATGTTTTATCAATGTTTTATTTCAAAATAACCCCATTCTCACGAGGCCCGTGCCGATCAAATTCTGGGATGTCCCACAGCAAATTTTTTTTTTCTCAAAACTCTCACCCGTGTAGAATTTGTTTTTTACACGCTTTATATTAGCTTCACGTGTATGTTTGTTCGTAACCGACTCTTTTGGGCGCGATTTTGACCCACTTTCAGACGTCCGAATGAATTGAAATTTGGCAGGTGTACATAATTCCGGTGACAATGCATTAAGGAATTTTTGTGTGAAGAAGAAACAGAATGGCGGCTCCAATATGGTGTACGAGTTTTGTGATTATGGTCCGATTTGCTTCAAAATTGGTATTCAGAGGTTTTTGTGGTCGGAGATTATGATTCTTTCGTCAAAATTGAAAAATTCAGGATGGCGGCTCCATAATGGTGGATGAGTTTTGTGATTATGTTCTGATTTCATTCAAAATTGGTATGTGGGGGTTGTTGGAGTCGAATATTATGATTCTTTTGTGAAAATTGAAAAATTCAAAATGGCGGCTTCAAAATGGCGGCCAAGTTTTGTGATTATCGTCTGATTCGCTTTAAAATTTGGTACGAGAGGGTTTTTGTGGTCGGAAATCATGATTCTTTTGTCAAAATTGAAAAATTCAAGATGGCGGCTCCAAAATGACGGACGAGTTTTGTGATTATGGTCTGATTCTATTCAAAATAGGTATGTGGGGGTTCCTAGGGTCGAATATTATGATTCTTTTGTAAAAATTGAAAAACTCAAGATGGCGGCTTTAAAATGGCGGCCGAGTTTTCTGATTATGGTCTAATTCTATTCAAAATTGGTATGTGGAGGTTTTTGGTGTCGAATATTATGATTCTTTTGTAAAAATTGGAAAATTCAAGATGGCTGTTCTTAAATGGCGGCCGAGTTTCGTGATTATGGTCTGATTCTATTCAAAATTGGGATGTGGGGGTTTTTGGGGTCGGATATTATTACCCAATTTGATAAGATTATTCCATTTTTAATTTGCAAAAAAATAATGAAAATAATAGTTTGAAAAAAACTAAAAAAAAAACGCTTTTTTTTAAGTGAACCACACTAAATAGTAGGAAATAAATAATAGTTTAAAAGAACTAAAAAAACACGCTTCTATAGAAAACCAGAATAAAAAAATAGAAAATAAGAAAAAAATTATTTTATTTCAAAAAAAGCGTGGGGTGCATGGTTTCAATAACTATATAGTACATTACACACCGAGGCGATACCATGCACCCCACGCTTTTTTTAAAATAAAATATATTTTTTTCTTATTTTCTATTTTTTTAGTCTGGTTTTCTATAAAAGCGTGTTTTTTAGTTTTTTTAAACTATTATTTATTTCTCTGTATTATTCCATCTAGATTATGCCTGTGACTCTAACCCATTATCCCGTTATCCCGATATCCCGTTATAACGAACAAAACAAAGAAATAATTACGCATATCCATCGTTCAATGAAAATTCATGTCTGTTTATGTTCCTAAGGAATTTCAGAAATATTCTTCGAAAATCCCAAAAAACAAACGAATTTTAAAATATTGCGGGCCACTTTTGCAATTATTTTTCCTTGTAAACTGTATAATCAAGCAATTGGCAATATATCCATTCCAATATTTCCTCAGAAGATAGCTTGTTCTTTTGAGCTTCCAAAGGTAGAAACTTTCACAATGCATGCTTCTAGACGTACCTACGCAACGTTACTGGCTGACAATGGGCTCGTTGTTTTGCAACTGAAACGACTGGGGAAAATAAAGTTAGACCGCTCTCATGCCATCCTCTTCAGCCAAGACTATCGAGATGCCCAGTGCATCTGCGCAAGAAATAACTGCGACTGCGCGAGAAATGACAATTTCAAACAAACAAGTGAAAGTATAAAAATGTGACACTTTCAAGATTTAAAAAAATCTGCAATGTCAACATCACATAAATGGTTAAACATCAAATTACTCAGTGTCATGTTCCATTCATTCATCCAAAACTATTAGTCGCCGCTATCTTATCAACATGATAGTAACATTTCAGGTATATTTCAGTAGAAATACTACCTATCTACTGAGGATGATACCACTTCACGAATCTCAAGAAATTTTGGTATATCTTCATCAATCATGATCCTACGAATTCAAAAATACCTTCAGTTCGGAAGTATATATGTATATATATATATATATATATATATATATATATATATATGGAAGAAAGTAATATCGAGGGGACTGTTAAAAACAAAATGGAAGGAATTTAATGGACATAGCCCTCAGAGAAAAGTGCTAACCGTAGACACGTGTTTTGGGCTCTCGGTCCTCATAGTACGGTGGAGAAGTGCAAGGATGAACAATACTTGGTAGAAAACGACAAATCAACAACAAACAGAAGCCAGCCGCTCATTTGTGATTTTGGTCAGCAGACCCTGAATTCCAGGGCAACAACCAACGTCACCACGGAGGCAGCTATAGCTACCTGCGTGACATCCGAGTCCAGGCATATGAATATGAAAGAAAGTAATATCTCCACCGTACTGATGAGGGCCGAGAGCCCAAAACACGTGTCTGCCTCCGTGGTGACGTTGGTTGTTGCCCTGGAATTCAGGGTCTGCTCACCGAAATCACAAATGAGCGGCTGGCTTCTGTTTGTTGACTCCGTTGATTTGTCGTTTTCTACCAAGTGTTGTTCATCCTTGCACTTCTCCTCCGTACTGATGAGGGCCGAGAGCCCAAAACACGTGTCTACGGTTAGCACTTTTCTCTGAGGGCTATGTCCATTAAATTCCTTCCATTTATATATATATATATATATATATATATATATATATATTGGTTATATTAATTTCTTTGCACCATTTGGTTATATTAACTTTTTAAATAATATAATGGGAAAAAAATTACATTATGATGATTAAACTTCCTAATACTATTATAACTAACTTTCCAGAACCTGTTAAAACTAAATAAAGCCTGAAGAAGTCCCCGATCAGGAACGAAACGTTGCCTAAATGATTTGAAATAAAAAATATATCCTACCCAGAATCCAATAACCTAAGAAAGCTCCGCCAAATATATATATATATATATATATATATACCAGGATTAAAGAACCACAATCTCCAGATATATATATATATATATATATATATATATATATATATATATATATATGGCATTTCCTTGGGGATTATGGTTCGTAGGGTAATGACTTCGTGATAAAATGTATTGGTATATTTATTCTTGATGTCGACGTTTCGACGGGGTGTCCTCGTCTTCATCAGAAGGTGGAGGCGTTTACTATGCTCCTAAGTTCCCACAATTATACAACATATATGTGATCATTAGTTGCTTGTTTTGCATATAATTTTTTTTAAAGGTCCCAAAATGTGTCAGCCCTGATGAGTAAATCTATGGGAGCCGGTTTATCAATATAAGGATCGGCTAATGTTAGTTTTTTAGGAATATTCAATTTAGTTAAATGCAAAGGTGGAGTTGGTATATAGTCAGTGATCGGTGGTAATATGATACAAGATATAGTTTCTTCAAAATTGTTGATATTTGATTCGATTTTCAATGAAACGGAGAATTGGACTTTGTTGTACATTTGATTTACACCTGTTATCGATATGTTGATCGAATGTTTATTCAAATGTAAAAAGTTATACAGTTTTTCAGAAATGAAATTCACCTGACTACCACTGTCAAGCAGCACTGATATGCCCTGTTGAATTCATCGTAAACTTTAAATACTGCAGTAGATAGTAATATATGTGAAGGGGAGGAAAAACAAGTTGTTAGAGTATGTTGCAAAGTAGGAGTACCATCCCCTGAACCTGAAGCAGCCAGACTTTTTAAGTTACCACTATTAATGGATGTGTTATTCTCACCTGTATCGTTATTTTGGAAATGTAGCATACTATGATTTACCTTGCCACACTTTCTGCAACCTGCCGACCTAGTCTTTTGTACGATGGCTAGAACCCAAACAGTGTATGCATAGTTTTAAACGTTTCGCGGTATTCAATCTCTTTTTTGCCATTAATTCATTGAAATCTGAACATGAATACAAATTGTGATTATTTCTGCATAAAACATAAATTTTATTTTAAGTACTTGCGAAAGATCTTGAATTGTTTTGAAATGCTTGTTTTGTAGTATAGTGCTCAGATCCTTTGGTAGATTCAGAATCTAATGACAATAAAATCCGACAACGATCCTTCAAAAATTCCAACAAATTTTCAAGAGATGGTATATCTTTCGAATCAGCGCGGGATTCCCATTCAGGTTTTGTCTTGTCAAATTTGGTTGTTACGAGATGAATGATTGAATCATCTCAATGAGTAGTTGGTCGTTTCAAAACTTCTAATGCATTCATATTTTTCTCAATGCCGTCTAGAATCATGTTCAAACCATGGTACGATTCATCTTTGAGCATAGGTTACTCAAAAAGAGCCTTCACGTGGTTTTGAATCAATGTTTGTTTATTTTCAAGTCGGTCCATCAGTAATTTCCAAGCAACCTCGTAGTTGTCATCGCATATTTGCAATGATTTTATTTTATCCGCGGCGTTTCCTTGTAATAAGAGTCATAAGTAGTGAAATTTTTGCGCTTTTGACATAGATGCGTTGTCATGGATCAGTGATTTAAAACTATCCCTAAAAAACAATGATTGACCGAGTCTGCCATCGAATGTTGGTAGCTTCAGTTGTGAGCGAATATTTGAATTCGAATTATTGTTCAACTGATTGTCAAAATTATTTAAATGTTGTGACCTTTTTCCTATATTGTCGTCTTTTGTGACCGCTTTTGAAAGTATGTATTTTCCAACAGCTGAAGTCTCATCATTCTTAAATTTTTGTCTTTCATCAGAATGAATGTTGGGATAGTTTGTTTCGAAATCAGGGTCTTCAGTTCCAATTTCAAGCTGAGTGTTATTTAATTGCTCTTAAAGTTCCTCGGATTTGTTCAACCGACGCTGTAAATCTTCAATGTCAACATTTTCGAAATCTTAGACTTCATTGAAATGATTTATGAACCGTGTCAAAGAGCCTTCGATGGAAGTTCGCTTAACCTTGACTTAAATTTGACATAATAGCAAAACTTCAATTGCGAAACGTCAAGTCCACCAAATATCGTATTCCGGAGGAAATTGAGTATTATGTTATATAATGAAATCTTATTCGCCAAATAAATTCGTGTCTGAGGAATTATGGAATGAACGAAGGTATGGAAGTAAAGAGAAGGCACCACCCTGGTTAGTTGATTGTAGGCAATTGTTCCATCCGGCTCGAAGGACCATGTTGTGTTGATGGTGGAGAGTTTTGAGAATTTCACGTTGAAAGTTCAATGCAAACGTACATTGAAATAATAATGTAATGAAACGTAACTGTAATAATTATGATTTGGAAAATATCTTGTTTCTTCGTTGTCAGTGGACTGTATTTATTTTCTCTCTGCTTTTTCTAGCAACGGTCGGAACCTTGGAATGTAAGTTGTGTCATGAAAAGCGAGTCGTGCGATATTGAGTGCGACAGTGACTCTTTCACTCTTTCTTCGAAGCATCTCAAAGACCAAGCTAGAATGGTCGACCTGTATTTGTTTTGTGTTTTCAACAACTTTCACTTCGACACGAAACATTTTGTTATATAATCATTCATTAGATTTGACGTGTACACTGAACTCATAATGTATATTATTTTTTATAAACAGAATTCTCGATGGAAATAATTCATCTCGAGCTACCCAACAATACTATCAAAATTTAAGAAAAAGGGCTGAGTGCTAGGATCTCAAGTAATTCGATATGTGTGAATTCGGGATGGTATCTAAGTATTTCAGGGGGGGGGGGGTTATTATTTTATCCAGATCGCTAATACAAGATGGCAGACGAGTTTGTTGTCAAAATCTACTGAAAATTGATATTTAGGTGTTTCTGGGGACACAAATGTTTGGATATTTGTAAGAGAACAAACAGTTGATATTCATAGCATTTGTTAGTCTCTCCCTTTCTTTAACTGCGCACATAAATGACGATAAATATGCCGTATTCATCAAGATTCTTAAGTTTCCTTCTGTATGATTTTTCAATCCATCAGAGGTTACCCCCCTTGCATTTCCATTTCCATATATGTAAAAAAGAATATATTCAGTATAGAATACTGAATCCTCCATTTTGAATTACAATCTCGTAAATTATATTGGATAGCAAAATAAGTGCATATAGGGACATATTAAGGAATCGTTATATTGCTTACAAACTCAAGACAGCAAGGTACAAGATATAGAAAAATCATTATTTCAAATCATCTAATTACTTTTCTTTTCTATGAATATTAATCATACTTCTATACATAAATACACTGATTAGATCTTTTGAAGATAAGCTGTGCCAAATATTTACCGGAACAATGAACCATGTTTGTCAAGGAATTCAATTGATAAGCCATTGACGTATCTATACCAATATTTGGCAGGGATTTTTAACCGACGAAACCAAAAAGGAAGAGGTTCTCTTTTCGACCCGTATATTTTATGTTTTTCCATCATATTTTTTCGTGTATGATCATGCATAACTTTTTACTGAGGCGTCCGATTCTGATAATCCTTTTTTCAGTGGATAGGGTGTACTTCGAACTTGGTTCCATTTGAATTTAAGAGATGAAATCCACCCCTGAGGGTAGAGAAATGGAGGATATTGATCACTCACCCTCTGAATTCTGGCCCGTTAACCGATTCTATCAGGCATAACTTTCTAATGGGTTCTTCGATTTGGATTATTCTTTTTTTAATAGATAGGGTATACCTTATATTTGGATTCCGGAAGGAATCAGTCACCCTTACGGGTGAAAAAATAGGGGATAATTGATTTTTCACTAGTGAACATTGGCAAACACATACGTAGTTGACAATGACAGACATTATTCTTGTTCCGTCAAAATCAGTATATTTTATGAGAGGATGGAATGATATACAAAGTAATGGAATAAACTAACCAGAACAACGAGAATGATTTATTTTACAAAGATAGTAAAAGTAGATAATCATATTATTTAACTGGTAATAGTTGAAGTAAGGTGGGTAAGTAAGTATTTTGGAAGTAATCAAAAAACAGGTAGGTAGTAATTAGTAGATTTTAGCCACAGAAAATTGAAAAATAAAAACATTTTAACAAAAAATTAAACCGACGAAATACGGAACTGAAAAGTAAAAAATTAAAACTTTTTAACAAAAAATTAAACCGACGAAAAAATCAACTGAAAAGCAAAAAATAAAATAAACCTTCTTAGTCTAAATGATAATTGAGCTCCTAAACTAATGTAAGTAACTGATTTTGAGTCGGCGCCAAACAAACTGGCAATTGAATTAGGTGAAGCGTAAAATGATGGCAGCGAGATGCACGGCTGCGTTTTGATGACTTCTTTCATAGATAATGATCTTCGATAATTGTTCGTTTGGCGCCGACTCAAAATCAGTTACTTACATTAGTTTGGGAGCTCAATTATCATTTAGACTGAGAAGGTTCATTTTATTTCTTGCTTTTCAGTTGATTTTTTCGTCGGTTTAATTTTTTGTTAAAAAGTTTTTACAATGCTTTCGTATGGTATGTTTCTCCACATTAGTATAAAATAAGTTCAAGTCATCGCTGACAATGATTTAATAATTTTTTGTTTAATTATTTGTTTTTGGAAATCTTGTCGCGCGAAGTGTTTATGAAAGTAGATACCAACCAATTTGATTGGGCAGTGATTGGTTGGTAAGTAAAAACTTGGTAAAGTATTAATTTTATTACAATTCACGCTATTAGCTTTTCAAAACCAAATAATTCAACAAAAAATAATTAAATCATTGTCAGCAATGACTTGAACTTATTTAATACGTTTTAGTACAGGGCTTGAATGAAGCTTGTCTTAAAAATTGTTTTTTATTAGTCATTTTATTTTTTGCTGTTCAGTTAGTTCGCCTCAATCTGTTCATTTCTAATAGAACATCGTTATTACAAGGTATCTTTCCTGTGAGTTTTGGGCTGGAAGAAATCATGATCTTCGACCTCAAAAACTCCTACACACCAATTTTGAATAGAATCTGACCATAATCATAAAACTCGTCCGCCATCCTGTAGTTGCCATCTTTAATTTAAAGATTTTGACAACAAATTCATAATCTCCGAACCTGAAAACCCTCACATACCGATTTTGAATGAAATAAGACCATAATCAGAAAACTCGTCCTTCCACGCCATCTTGAATTTATAAATTTTGACAATAAAATCAAAATCTCCTACCGCGAAAACCGCCGCATACCAATTTTGAATCAAATTGGACCATAATCACAAAACTCGCCCTTCATCTTGGGGCCGCCATCTTAAATTCATGAATTTTGACAAAAATTTCATAATCTCCTACCCCAAAAACTACCACATACCAATTTTGAAATCAATCGGACCATAATCAAAACTCATCCGCATCTTGGACCTTAATTTATTTTGACGAAAAAAATCATAATCTCACACCCCGAAAACTTCCACATACCAATTTTGAATCAAGTCGGACCAAAATTATTCGGACGACTAGAAGTCGGTCAAAATTCACTTGCCAGATTTGAAATTATAAGAGGGGCGATGTTAACATAATCCTCAAAACGTTCATAGATCTTTCAAGTTGATATTTTAGTCTCGCGTTTCCTGAATGTAAAACATCAAGCAAAACAAAAAATTAAAGTAAAATTAAATTATCGGATTAACTTCAACTTTGGTATAAGATCTAAACTGATGAGGACATTAATAGATTGTAAAATTGAAAAAATCAAATCAATCGCAATGCCTATATGTAACACAAAAAAATCTCAAATAGTTATTTATGCAACAAGTGTAAAAAGTAAGTGTTTATTGCACTGGTCGAGTGCAATAAACACTTTTTGCACGAGTTGCATACAATATTTTTTCTACTTTCATGCCAAAATCAAAAAATGTTTTATTCAGGTGGCACTAAGTGTGGGAAAATGAAAGCCGTAATTCAATAGCAAAATATTCAATAATTAATTAGCACTATTGATTTTATGTTAGGAACAATTTAACTCAAACTTTGTTTTTGATAAATTGCATTTTCTAATAATTCCGTAATCCAGTATGCAATAAATATGATTGAAAATAATATAAAATGTGCAATTGTTTAAAATGTAATACAATATCACTTAAAATGGACTGAAAATGGCGTCGATTTGAACGTTTATGTTTGTCATGATCACAAAACGCTGTAGTAGAATGACAGACGAGTGCAATGAACATTTTATTGCACTAGTGCAATAAAGAACCAGTTTTTCCACTAAATATGGTTCAATAAATTTTTGTTTTTTGAATGAACGTAGATTAAGATATAAATTCGTATATAAAACTAAAATCACTTGTGCCATGAATCTCATTCGAAATGACAACAATTTCCCACACAAAATGAATTTCGAAACTGTAGGTGTAAGACTTTTTTGCAAATTATGTACATCTTCGACGGAGCTCTTGCTAAATCTCAAATAAGGGTATTCAACCAGGATCAATAATGTCCATGCATCATTCATGAGTTCGAAGATGTGAGACCGAGGAAAAATTATTCAAGAAAGAGTCGTATAGAGAAATTGTTTTCAACAATAAAATAATGACTTGCATCTCTAACAATTATCGATATAATTCTTTTATCATTCAAATAAAAATAATGTAACCCTAACCTCACAAAATCAATACCGAAAGTCTCCAGCCACGCTGAACCTTTCTACCCCGAGAAATAAAGGATATCTCATATGGAGAAATTCTCTTCACCTACCATTTATATGATCTATAAGGATAAATGACATATCTATGTAGTTATTAGACTGGTTCACATGTTCAAAAATGTGTTAATTCACACATAAACAACTTCAAAAGTTATAAACAATTGAAGATTTCATGAAAAGGGGCTAGTTTCTACAACTAAGTCGAATGCTTTAACATAAGAAAATTTTTAAAACGTTTTTGAAGAGGAGGAAATTTCGTTACTTGTCTTGAAATGGCCGTTTCAAAAAAAAAATTATACTATTAAATAATAATTTGAAAACAAAATACCATGGTATTATCTAGATACTAGAAGAAAACAAATTTCGCAGGGGAAAAAAATTCGCAGATTTTTCATAAAATGAGCTTATTTATTGTTAATTAACTAATTTTTGTAGAGTTTTCGTTTACATTCCAAGTCGAATAATTGTCCTGCTCCTGAAATTATGTCGCTTCGCTCCTGAGATTATCTCCTGTGGTATTTTGAATTGTTATAATATATTAATTATGAATTATTTAAGCAACAACAAAATTGAAAAAAGGGGACGAAACCTTTTTTTTAAATACAAATTTAGATTCATCACTGTTTTAAGATATAAATATGCTATTACATAACATTCGATTTACATTTTTTGCTCTATTTATTAAAAAAAATAGAAATGGACTAGTTACATTTGTTATAAAATATCATGATTTGGAAAATTCTCGAAGAAATTTATTGTTAAAATAGTTTTTTAATTTTTTTATTGTTCAACCAAAATATGAAGAAAAAGTTTTTTCAAAATTAATGATTCTCGATTCTCTACAAAATACAAAGAAAGAACATTTATTCTGTTTATTGAATAAACGATAGTTATAAACAATTGTCGAATATAGTTAAAAATTTTTAGATTAGGAAAAAATTACAAAAACAACCCTATGCAATGAAATGTGTATTTTGTTTATTTTTCAAAGCTTTTTAAATTTTGGTACATTTCAAAAATCAAAGCGGTCATCCGATGTGTTCAGTAATCAACGGCTATATCTTTTAAACTATAAGATATACGGTAATGCAAACAATTTTATAGAAGAATGATGTATCTTTCAATGAGACCAATGACAAGTTTGTAGCTATTGGTGATCATTAGTTACATGCATTTGTTTATAAATCGAGGTTTGTATTTTTCTATATTTCATGACATATCTTATTAACTATTGAAGACCTCGATGACCATTTTATTGAGTTATAAAATAACCATTTTTGGACCAAACCAATAACTCTGATATTTAAAAAATATATACATTTTTATTAACAATAATCTGATTTCTACTCTGTTTCATTTCATTTTCTAATTTATATTTTCATATTTATGTCAATTTTTTTTTCGTTCTCACCTCATTGTCGTTTTGACAGTCACAACGAGCTATTCGGTCTATAAACTAGTTTTGTGTTGAAATATATTTTTCAAATTTTTATATTTCAACATTGTGTAAGTAGTTCAGCTCATGTATTTCAGTTATTGAAGATAAAATAAATTTTCAATACTTTTTACTGCGACTTGGTCGTCAACGTATATTTCAAGTAAAATTTTCACTCCAAATTTTTTTGAATTTATACACCACGTGTTTTCGTTATAACCTCCACTGTTGACTTATTTTATTGACAGTTAAATAAAAACTACGCGAGCGAAATAGTTATTTATAAAGTTATCAAATTATTATTGGAAGATAAAACAATACTGTAATAAGTATTTTGTGTGTAAAATAAATTTGGTCTTTATCAAGCCAAGATTATCAAAATACGTGGAAGTGAAACATTGATGAGATGTAGCAGAATTTTAGGTGATAACAAGCATAAACTATTAGAAGGAAGATCAGAAATTTAAATTCATGAGAAGTCGAACTGCTTATTGACGTGTCAATTGAAAATTGCCTGAGTCTTCAAATTGATCTGTCTCGAACAATCAATACCTAGTATATCTTCTGGTCTTGATCATGATTATTCATGCTTATTTTGCCATGAGTCTTGGAATTTCAATACACGTTCAGATGGTGATTTAGATTATGCGAATCTTCGCAATAACTCACTGAGAAAACAAATTACAGATTTGAAAATTCGTGTGGAATCGTTGGTGAAAGTGAAAACGCATTATCAATATGTTTATTTGATTTTAAAGAATTCCTTGGAATCAAACGGTGATGATTCGCCACTCCATAAATCATTGAAATTTCTTTTTGAGTATAGTGAAAAAAATTATCGATAAAAAAAACCTCTTTAAAGGCAAGATTTTATTCAAATGCGCTGAAAAGTAAGAAATAATTGCTTTGGATGTGCGACGTAGGTTAATCCGTGAGTTATAGATTCAAGAGCTTGTCGCGAATTATGTATTTCGTTTTTAAGTTTTTTCAAAAAAAAACTTTTATTAAAAATTACAAGTACAAAAATTAGGTGTGAATACAACAAGAGTTACATCAAGACTAAATCTATGAGAAAAAGCAGAAATGAATGTGAATGAGTAAAATTATGATGTAATTCCTCCCTCATCAGAAAGATCCATACAGATGGGGTGGATCTCTATTCGTCGTCTTCATCGGGGGTGGTCCTTTGAATTTGCCTCGGTCCTCCGAGACTGGATGCTGTTCGGGCTCCGAACATTTCGTCCTATAGCGTTTGAATAAACCAATAATCAAAAGTATTGTCAGAATGATGAACAGTGGTGTTGGCCAGATATATGCCAGATTTTCGGAAGGATTTTCCAAGGCGACTTGGTGGATTTCGAGCTGTTCTTTCCGCAGACGATACATTTGGTCCAAAGGTACATCGTGAAGTTGTATTCCCTGCAGGGATTCCCATAGTGATTCGGGGAACTTTGACTTCGGGAACCAGAAACGGTTGTCCGGGGATAAGGTCCTCGTTGTTCATTTTGGGTGTTTGGAAGCTACACTCTGGTGGTAATTCGTATCGATGGGGTATCGTCTATGTTCAGATTATCGGGTCATGTTGAGGTTGGAGGGAGAGGGTTTTGCATGAGAAAGTTTCTATTGAAGTCTTCCATGTACTGGAATGAATCGTTCGTGTCGTTGGTGTTGACTTCGTTAATTCTGATTCTAGAAAGTGCATCAGCGTTGAGGTTCAACGAACCTCGTTTGTACAAGATTGTGTAATCAAACTCATCGAGTTTGAGTCGCCATCGTGTGGGGCGAGCATTGGGGTCTTTCATAGAGAATAGCCAATGCAGTGGTTTATGATCACTATAAATGGTGAATTTTCGGCCATACAAATATGGACGAGAATATTCTTGGCCCATACAATCGCAAGAAGCTCTCTTTCGATTGTGCTGTAATTTTGTTCCGCCTGGTTGAGGGTTCTTGAGGCATATGCCACAGGTTTATCTCGACCAACTTGTCCTTGAGACAAAATCGCTCCAATAGCAAATGCACTCGAATCTGTCGTTGGAAGGAAAGGTTAGGTAAAATCGGGGTATTGCAAAATCGGGTCGTTTGTTAGGAGGTTCTTGCAAGTTTCAAAACATTGAACGTAATCAGCGTTCAATTCTATTTTCTAACCCTTCTTTGAACATGACGTCATCGGTTTGGTGATCTTTGCATTTCCTATAATACCCTAATAATCCAAGGAAGCTTTTAATTTCCTTGGTTGATTTAGGTATGGGAAACTGTTTAATCGCCTTCATCTTATCGGGGTTTGGGTTGATGACTTCCGTGGTGATCACATGTCCCAGATGAGCGGTTTCCTTTTTCAGGAACTCGCATTTATCCAATTGAACCTTGAAATTTGTTTCACGGAGGCGATCGAATACTTTTTTTAGATTCATCATGTGTTCCTGAAGGGAGGTGGAATAGACAATCATGTCGTCAAGATGAACAAGACAGGCGTGATTCTGGAGGTCTCTTAAAATATTGTCCATGACCCTCTGGAAGGTCGCAGGATCTCCCTTAAGACCGAAAGGCATACGGAGGAATTTGTAATGCCCGTTCTAAACATTGAATGCAGTTTTTTGAATGTCATCTGGATGCATCTCTATCTGATGGAAACCGCTAGCTAGATCCCAAGTGGAAAAGTAGTTACATTTGCCTAGCTTGTCGAACACGTCGGTGATATTTGGTATTAGGTAGCGATCATCTATGGTTTTTCCATTAACCTTTCGATAATCTACCACTATTCGCCATTTCCTTTTCCCGGACGCATCGCTTTTTTTTTGGCACCACCCATATGGGGGATGACCATGGGGAACTACTTGGTCTAATCACGTTTTGTCGTAACATCTTTTGAATTTGCGAATTGACCTCCCCCTTGTGAATGAACGGATACCTGTATGATTTAGTAAATACGGGTACTTCGTCGCGAGTTTGAATTTTGTGTTTGATTTGGTTGGTGAAAGTAAGCGAGTTTTCGTCAGAATGGAAGATGTCGGCATATTTTCGACACAAGGATAAAATTTGGGTTTTTTTCTCGATATTCATATGACCTGATCTAATTAAGTTATCAATATTTTTATTGCTTTTGAAACTGAATTTTGTTCTAAGTTCATGAGATAAAATTCAAAATTATTTTTCACTGGAACTGTCTCGATGGGATACAATATGATAAAATATTGTTTCGTGTTGTACAGTTCTTCCGCTACCCATTTTTGATTAGTTGGGGGTCTAATATTTGTTGTGAATTGCCTAGTGGTGGTGCTCATAGGCGTAGGCCTGGGCAAATTTTGGGTAGATTGCGGATTCGGTTTCCAAACATTCTTTGGACTCCCGAAAACTTGCTGATTGGTGGGGTATCTTTGAATGTGGTTGATTTGTTCTGGTTGAACATTAACTGGCCCTGTGGGGAAATATTTTTGTTGACAACTAGTCGAGGCTTGAACAAAATTTTGAAATTGTTGACTTGGTCGATGGGAGTTGAAATTTTGATTGAATGATTGGGATTTATTCTAATACGATTGGAATGATTGGAATTTATCGCTAGATGTGTTCTGTTTCACTGGATTATTTCTATTTTGGTTAGAATTAGAGTGATTAGTAGCATTTCGCATATATCTGATGTTATCTTCTTTCCCAATAAAATGTATAGCTTCGAGCATAGTTTTTGGTTCCTTTGTACGGACCATGAGGTCATAAGGATTCTTTAGCCCGGCTAAAAATACTCCTAAAACTTGGTTATTGTACATGTTTTGTTTGAACTTGCGGAGGTTGACGTCCCTTTCGTGAATAGCCAGATAATTTGATATAGTATTCGATAATTTTCTGATTATATCGTGGAACTGATAAGGGGTTTCGTTCGGTCCTTGCCTTGAGGTATTCAAATCAAGAGATAGACAATTTTAATTTCTAGGGTCACTGAAATTCCTAATGAGTTATACTTTTATTTCATCAATCGTAGTAGCACAACTTATATTAACAACTTCACGTGCGGAACCCTTAAGTTTACTAATTATTGTACGAAACAATATTACGTTTTGAAAGTTAGCAGTATTTGAGGTATCGTAAAAATGCTTAATGATACTGTCAAAGCTTTCAAGAAAGAATTGAAGTTCGTTCACATCACCATCAAAATCTGGAATGGTTTCAGCGTGAACTTTGGTGAAACTTGGGGTAGACATTTCGAGGTTTGAGATATCGTTAATTATCGGTGGATTATTACTATCTGGCGATATCTTTGCCCGAAAATTAATGGTATTGATCCTATTTGCTAAATCACTTATTTTTAACTCAAGATTGCTTTCACGATCACTGAAGGATGAGGAAACAGAAGTCGAGGAGTGTGACATGAAAAGATTGAATCACTTACAGTACTTTCGCATTCATTGAAGATCTGCAGCGATTGGTAATCCTTTGGTATCCACAAATATAGTTTTCTGATTGCACGCCACTGATGACCGAACCTTTCACGATCGAATGTTCGGAATCGTAGCTGTTCTTTCGGATTGTCACTTAACTATTGAAATAGTGAAAGTTATCCACGATTGATTCTTCGTAACAATCCTACCGACTGCACCAATTATGTATTTCGTTGAGAAGATTTTTCAAAAAAAAAAACTTTTATTAAAAATAACGAATACAAAAATTAGGTGTGAAAACAACAAGAGTTACATCAAGACTGAATCTATGAGAAAAATCAGAAATGAATGTGGATGAGTAAAATGCTGATTCGGTTCCTGGAATCTGAAAGGCTCGGGAGGGCCGCTTCGTGGGAAGTGCTGACTTGGCTTGTGCCCATGAGAAGTGGATGATGTAATTCGCGCAAAGTTTTCATTTCGAATGCAAACGCGACAAGCTTTTGAATCTATTACTCACGGAATAACCTACTCGCACATTCAAAGCAATTATTTTTGACTTTTCAGCGCATTTGAATGAGAGCTAGTCTTTAAAAAGGTTTTTTCTATCAATTATTTTATTTTGTGCTGTTTAGTTAGTACGCCTTAATCTATGCATTTTTGTTAATGCATCATTATTATGAGGCCTTTTTCCTGTAAGTTCTGAGCTATCTAGTTCTTAAATGAGGCGACCATCTGAAGATTGACTCGTCCGCCATCCTAAAGCTGTCATCTTCAATTTTTGAATTCTGAAAAAAAATCAATAATCTTCGACGAAATTCATAATCACCGACCCCAAAAACCCCGACATACCAATTTTGAATGAAAGCGGTCTCTGTAAAATATTGATGGGTAAAAATATGCAAATACCATAATGCAATCATTTTCAGACATTGTCAAAATGATTACAACCTACAATTGTTTAAAATACAACAAAAAAGTCTAGATTTACAAAATCATTCTGAATTGAATGTGATCAACGAAATTATGAGCTTGAAACATACAGTATATGAAATTGTATCTAACAAAAAATAGCCAATGGGAGAACAAGAAACTTCTTGATGGCAATAGCCAATCAGGGAACAGAGATGGTGAGATAAAAGATTTGAAATTGTGGAAAAGTAAGAACTGGGAAATGTCAAAGATAATTATTATCAAATATTGTATTTAGTTTATAAGCAATGTAAAATATATTAGTTCATAAGTTTTCTCAAATAACACCAAAATAGTGAAAGTTCGACAAGAAAGTGCGCGATTTTGAAAATTCAAATAAAAATGACAGAACAGAAATGGTATCCAGGGGAAGGAAAAACAAAGCCAGAGAGATTGAAAAAAATTTTTGAAGAGAAGTCAGGTACCAAAATTGGAAAGAAAGAAATTTAGGATTTTCTTAATGATAAGGTAGTTTTTCAACAATAAAAAACCAATACAACTTCTGAATAATCTCGACACAGAATAAACAAGGATAAAAGAAGATTACTTTTTTGGTTCTCCACATGAAAACTTGTACAAGCTGATTTCGTGGATTTTGGATGGTTCCTTTTGAAATGGTGAGTTCCTGAGAGGAGTGGATGAAACAGGAATCCAGATTATGCCAGGTATTGCATCAGCGACATTCCAGTTCCAGGTATAAACTCTTTTAGTGCACATCACAAACTGAATCACTTCACAAAATAACTCGTATATCTGAAGAACTCTATGATTTGGTATTGAACTATAAAATAATTCTTCCAATTCAAAAGAAAAAAGTGAGGTTATATTTACATATCCATCACTGTTTTCATTATTTTATGAAAATTTGTCAATTGCTCATAGTCATAGGTTATCTATCGTAGGCCAGGTTAATATAAGTTTTCCTGAATAAAGGAAATGCTTGTTTTTTGATAATTTCTGGTTTATTTTCCACAATGATCTGCAATATCTTACTTATAAACACTGAACTAAAATAGTTCGAGTGACATCTAGACAGGCGGCTCCATTGCCAGTACCGACTCCTGAGGCGAAGGCGTACCACCTGAGTTAGTCGTGGTAAAAAAGGGTAATAACAATTGGCAGCAACGTAGCGAGAAAACAGTGACGTTAGCTAGCAATTATTATTTCATAACAATTAGCTATTATCATATCACAATATAACAATTGGCTTCCCATCGCGGAGCTAAATTGCCTACATGAGTATTAGAGTTATATCAAAATCGAAATCAAAATATCTATACAGGGAGAAAATATTTGTGGGCCAATAACAATAACGTGTAGAAAAATTATTATTTAAAAGCTTCTACATAACAATAGATATATATATATATATATATATATATATATATATATATATATATATATATATATATATGAATATATTTATTGTCATGCCCTGCTGGGTAGACCCTGGCCCCCTAACATGCCCAATTCTTATCTAGCTTAGCTTCCGAGAGGATGAAATATTTTACTCCTGCTCGAAAATCCAGTTTGGAGATCTGCTAAATTCCGAGAATTATCCCCCACCCCCAAGAACGATTAAGGGCGATGAAAGAAAACTCTCTATGTGGAAACTGCATAACCACAATTTCAGGGAAAAATGCAGTAACACGCAACGACACAGAATATGCAATATGCCACACGATACGCTCTTGCATGTGGAGATACAAAATAGAGACAAAACTGGAATATGAGCACCCATCATATGACCAATTCACCAAAAAAAGAAGTCCTACTACCAATAGCGTTAGTATCGAGCCTATCGGTCACTGGGAAGCCACAACTCCTCAGAGTTCTCATTGATCGTGGTTCTGAAATATCCCTCATCATCGAAAAAGCGGCTCAAAAGTTAGGCTTACCACAGCAAAAAATACGAGCAGAAATAGCGGGAATTGGTGAAAGCAAAACGAGAATTTCAAGATGGAAAATCAAAGCATATATCAAGCCACGTTTTCCAAGCAAATTTATTCCCAACTCGGAACTACTGATCCTACCAAAAATTACCGCAGCGCTTTTGATTCAACCCTTGCCAAATATGAACATAGATAGATGGCAGAATAATATATTGGCAGACCCTACCTACAACGAAAGCGGACCTTCGACAACCCCCTAGAAGCAGATGAATACGAAAAAATCATTTTAGAAGGTCTGAAGAAGATCGAGTCTGGTCTAATCGGCCAAGACACCAAATTTGGTTGGAGTTTGTCAGGACAGATAAAAAGATCCAATCAAACAAAATCGTCAGATAAGAGCACGATTGCACATGTAGACGAAGTAAGGAAGAAAGATTCCACGGACGCACAGTTCCGTCCAGAAGGTCAAACTTACGAAGAAGTCTACAAAGAAACCACAACAAGGCATGAGGATGGGAGAGATACAGTGAGGCTCCAATTCGAAAATGCAGCAGAAAACCCACAAACTCCGGAATTAAGAGCCATCTCACGATTCCGGCAGCCCGAAAATCAATTATCTGACAACCGAGAACAGCATCAGCAGTACTTCCACGAATCCCCCAAATTGGGACACATGGAAAAAGTAGTATCCACTGAAATTAATTGTGGACAATTCTACATCCCGCATCAGGCCGCAATGCAAGAAGAAAGCACAACCACGGAAATACGAGCCGAGAATTCCAAGAAGAAATAATCAGCTTGGAAAAGAAATTAAGTTTAGACAAGAAAAATGAGCTGCCGAGTCTTAATCCATTCCTAGATGAGAAGGACATCCTACGAGTAGGCGGTAGGCTACAATATACTTTATTGTATGATAGGCAAAAGCATCCCATAATTATGAAAAGATTCTCCACAAACGGAGGATAGGTCAACTTCGGGCTAGTTCAAGGAACGTTATGATTCACCCTAAGCATGTGGATTCCAAACGGCTACACTAATTATACAATCCATACACCATAAAACGGCTTTATATATCGACACCGACCGAAGCAAGAGAGAAATATTCAGACTACACGAAACATTTTGCAGAAACATGCCATATAATTCCTACGTGGCCAGTCGCATTTCAATAATCAGCATGGCCGCACTATTATTGCTCGCATGTCTAATATCCAAGATTTGATCGGCGACTAGGAAACAATTCGACAACCAATCTAATCATATACGAGCTGCCACCCCTGGGCCCCCTTCAGAGACCGAAGAGAATGTTTAACCAACATAATGAGGCAGTTGAAGGAACGGGAGCAGGAATACATGGGGTAAGGCCAAGAAGGGATTACATAATACCACTTGGTAAATGCTCCACGATATTCCAAGCTGAAACACATGCTATGCACTCAGAAGAATCTAGAAAGTGGTTATAGAAAAAAACACATCTACATCCTATCTGTCAAAGTGCTATCAAAGCACCCAACTCCATACAGATAAAAGTCTAAACTGGTTTGGGACTGCCTCCAGAACCTCATCGAGCTGGCAAAACACAACAGGGTCACCTTGATGTGGGTACCAGGTCATAGAGGCATTGAAGGCAACGTAAAAGCGGACCAGCTAGCTAGACAAGCATCTGAAACGCTATTCACAGGGCCAGAACCTGTTCATGGAATAAGCAAATGCAGGACCCTGATCGACGAGTGGATAAAAAGAAGACACCAACAATATTGGGATCAAACTGTCGGGTAAATACACAGCAAAGTCATGGTAGGGCATCCAAACCGGACCCTGACGGCTGACCTTCTGAACCTTAACAGAACGAAGGCACGTATAATAATAGGTCTGTTGACTGGACACTGCGGCCTAAGAAAACACCTAAACACCATGGGAGTACTTAGGGAAACCGTGGAGTGTAGGCTATGTGATGAAGAGGAGGAAACAGCCTCTCATATTATCTTCGACTGTGACGCCCTTAGTAGTAGGCGACACAGAACCTTTGGAGAGATCAGCATGAATCCGAAGAAATTTATCAACAGGCTTCTAAACCTGATTAAAGGCGAAAACCTGTTTGAATGAGGAACCACTGACGATAGAGTGATACAATAGACCCCAGCTGGTCGCAGTGTCAAGGGGAGCTAAGTGCCAACCCTGTCTCTGGCTCGTCAGCTTTCAACCAACCAACCAACCAACCAACATAATGAGAAAAATTCAATTTTTCTTTATCTCTGAAAGTTCACTCACAATAATGATTTTGATTCATAATTGCAACGTAACTAACCATACGAGGTGATGTTAACAATACTTCACCTTATTATGATATTACAATTATGATATTACAATTTGACCTCGTACATGTCGTAGTGTACGATGAATTCACGTTTGTTCATTGATATAAGATATAAATACTCAGTACTGAATGAATAGAATTATTATCATCCGAAATATGGTGATTTTCATTTCATTGACCTAGTAAGGCACTATACCATTAGTCCCTTCCAGTCACAACAGGGCAAACCATATTGCCGCTTACAATCCTAAAGGGACGATATAAACTCCCTTTAACAAATGTAATACTGGGTGATGAATGATGAATTACTGATAAATAAATGAACTACAGAATTTTCAACTCTGGGTTTAATTATGTTTGAATTTTATTTTCAGGTCTGGTAAATTAATTTTGAATTTTGAAAAAGAAATGATTGGTATGTTTCTATCAGTTACTATTTTTCATCCTTGACAATATATTCAATTTCAAAGTGGAGAAAGCAACTAACCTTGTTATATCCAGACTGGTGATAAAGTCAGAACTGCAGTTCTCAACAATTGCTGAGGATCAAAGTAATATCATTTGTTAATTTTGGTTGAAATAAAATGAATTCAAAAGTAGGCTAATATATAGCGATATTGACTTTGTTTACATGATTTGACGATAGAGTTTGTTTTTGTGATTGTATATTTTGGGTGTTAAAAAACTATTTCTGATATGTTCATTCTGTATATTGTTAGTTCCGGTTCCTTCATCTCAAAAAGATAGTGTATTTTACATTTTTGTGACAAATATGTCCCGAAGGCTTACATGCAACAAATTATACGATGGATCAACGAAGGGTTAGCGCAACGCAAAGTAGCTGAACATTTGGGATTTACGAAAAGTGTTGTAAATCGTGCATGGAATTGCTATGTGACGAATGGTACACCATATTATGTCCATGATGCAAAGCGGCAACGCAGTACAACTACGGCCGAGGACCGATACTTGCGGATAACTTAAAGGCGGAACCTATCCTATCCAGCTTTTCGCATTAAGGTAGTTCCGCCACGAGACAGTTGAATTAGGAAACTATTTTCGACGGAATCGAAAAATTTCAAAGGACTTTACGATTTGAAACGCAAAAAAAAAAATTTTGAAGGGGGCCACTTGCCCCCCCCCCCCCAATCGACTCTAAAAAATTCTTAATTATAGAAAGTCGGCGACTCAAAAAATTGATGTCCCCGAAAAGCGCACTAAAAATAATTTTCAGTAGTTTTGATTATATCTGTCAAACTAGAAGGTCAATCACTTATTTTTTTTCACAATATCTGTGATATCCTGCTCTAGCTCTTCTCGTTTTTCATAAACTTCTTAATTTTAGTACTAACGGTAGATTTAATATTGTGCTGTTTGCCTTTGCATGGTCCATATGTAACGTGTTAATTGAGCCAACTTCAATTATATATATATATATATATATATATATATATATATATATATATATATATATATATATATCTCGGGTTCGGGATGGTGAAACTTGTTAAAATTTCATAGAGGTGTTGTTCATGAACAATACGTACGCCAAATTTTAATAATTTCCTATTTCAACTGTCTCGTGGCGGTACTACCTTAATAGGTTACTGCGTAACGCCACCAGCACCATTTCCAACCAAACAGAAAAAGGTTGCATATGACAGGTTTGCATGCACCTCATCTACAGTTAGCTAGGGAGCATAGGGTAGCGAGATGGCAATGGGCTGAGGAACATCGCAACTGGACAATCAACGGATGGATACATTAGGTTTGTTCGCGTTCACAAAACAAATGGTCCGAAACCATCAGGAGCATGCGCAGTTTCACAGAACTGTCCCGAAATAGTTCGTTCTGGTTTCGGACCATTTGTTTTGTGAACGCGAACAAACCTATTGTTCATTCACGGACGAGTCCAGATTCCGTCTATATAATTCTGATGGACGTATTTTGGTCTGGAGAGAACGAGGTCAGAGATATAATGAACATTTGAGGATTCCGCTCCCTGCTTTTGTTGGAGGCTTAATCTGCGTTTGGGGTGGACTTTGTTTTAACGGCCGCACTGTCTTTTGGTGATTTTGACTGGTACCACAATGACCACTCAGAGATATGGACATATCATTGTTGAACCAATTATCGTTCCATTTGCGGGTGCAATCGGCGAGAATTTGATTTCGGTCGATGATAATGCGCGCTTTCACTGCGCACGAATTGTTACCGAAAGCTCAGAATTTCATGGTGTTGATAGAATTAAGTGGCCAGTCCGGTCACCAGACATGAACTACATAGAACATGTTTGGGCCCGAATTTCGAAGCATTTGAATAGGTTAGAGGAACCTGTAGAAACCCTTGAACAGTTGGGTGAAGTTGTCGGGGAAATTTGGAACAACTCACCTCAAGATTTCATAAATCGACTTGGAGTGAGCCGACAAGATATCGTTTTTGGTTTTTTTAAAACAATTTGTGAAGTAAATAGAATATACAAAATAAAATGTATGTTATGCTACTTTTTGACTAAATTACCATTTCCTCCTAATCCAGTTTTTTCAATCTGTTTTGGTTCTGAAAACAAAAATAGTACAATTTAAACAATACAACTGGAAAAATCTCTACAAACACATGTGATCCTTATCAATTGTTGAGCACTGTAGTTGACTTCATGCTCTGCTTTGAGGCACTTAACATAATTATCAAAGTCACATGTGAGAAACAAACGACACAAACAGTATTGAAAAGGGAAACATTCGCAATTGATAACTGTTTAGAAAAATAATGTCACGACCATTGTAGTGATTTAGACATTCAGAACAAACACAATTGCCAAGCAAGATTCTCGCATGCACGGTTTACAAAGCTGTCTACGAACGAAGGTTTGTTAGATTCTACCGGTGTTTTCTGATTGACTGCTGAATGGAAGATCTTAATTAACAACTAATCTGAAAACAGTACGCGATGTGCACAAGAATTAATTTGAGCATTGGTGTCTTTTAAAAAATTTGTCATTTTATCAAAAACTAATTTATATTTTATTGATATTTCTGGTACGAAAACGCCCGCCCAATGATTGGCGACTCCATAATCCAACCAGGATTGAATTTCACCACTTCATTTATAAATGCGACGAGTGATTTATCTTGTCTTCTACTATTCGCGAAATACGCACGGAACAGCTCGGTGTTTAGCTTCAAGAGCCAGCAAAAGACAAAGACAATAATGTTCAAATTAATTCTTCTGCACTGTTTTCTGATTGGTTGCTAATTAGGATTTTTCATTCACCATCCAATCAGTAAATACTAGTAGAATCTAACAAATTTTCGTTTATATATATATATATATATATATATATATATATATATATATATATACCTATATATGAGAGAAAAATATTTTGGACTACTCTGTATCATCGAGAGAAAATTTTAAATTATACTGTTGAAGTATTCTTCTCAGAATTATCGTGATATAAAACTTCTAATGAACATATCGTTACTTATGACTCATCTTGTGTTAATCCGTAGCCTCCGCCTGTGTTTCTTCAAGTATATAACGTTCAAGAGCACGATCAGTTTTTTATATATTATCCATCAATTGAAATTGCAGCTCCTCAACTTACCCTTTGAAATGCCGGTATGAAAAAGTAATAAATAACCCAACACTGAAAAACAAACACTATTCGTCTTCTCGAGGTGACTGGTTTCTTAGTTATATGGTTGAGAATTGTGCGTTGGTGATTAGTATACCTAATATTTATTCGCCAGATATAATTGTATGATAGTATTATAAATAGGAGGAAGCGAGAAAGATTGTCAATTCCCATATTATGTACCTATCTGGCGCCTAGTGCTCGTCTACCTGTCTCTCGTTTCGTCCAAATGCCTATTCGCCAGTGTCGGACTGGCTCGTTCTTGTCAGGCCGGCACATTGCAGGAAATGAAGCGAATAATAATTATTCATGTCAGAAAACAAAAATGGCTATTATCATGAATCAGAGCAGGAAATCGGAGGGTAAAACAATCTGAGGGTAAAAACAAAAGGAACGAATGGGAATTTTTCCGTTTTTATTGCCTTCCTCAGGACGACTACAATTGTATGGATTACATTATGGTATATATTATTTGTCTACTTACTAACGTGAAATTGATGTAAAATTAGCACATTAAATGAACAGAAATTCATAAAAGATGAAATAAATTTTGACAATGACAACTTCTTTTCTATCAATTCAAAATCAAGGCGGAAAATTTTGATCACAGGGCGATATATCTTTTCTGCTATTCATTTCCAGCAAATAAGTATAGATTTGCGTAAGGTTGTTCAAATCAGTTCTTTTATTCATTGATTCCTTATCATTTTTTATGTGAACCATCTCTAGAAATATTCTTTTGTTTTCATTGGTCTCGTTATCTAGAATTTCCGTATTATCATTGTCCATCCGATGATCTCTTTCATTCACATGTTCAGAAAGAGCACATGAATTACCATTACGTTTACCGTCGCTCTTATGGGATATGATACGATACGACTGTTGAGGTTTCTTGATGTTTGACCGACATAGGTATGTTTTAGAACAGTCTCTACACGGTATTCTATAAACAACATTAGATTTTTGTTTATTTTGAATCGAACTTTTCACTTTTGTGTGTAATTTTGATATGGTTTCAACATTTTTCTTTGTGATTTCGACATTTTCATTTTTAAATACATTTGTTAGTTTTGGGGTGAGTTCTTGGATATGGGGAAGAGATCTGAATATAGATGTTCCCAGTTCTTTTGTTCTGGGATTTTGTTCGGATATTGAAGGGATTAAAGAGTTCATTTGGTTAAAAAGTAATTTATTGATGAGATTTCCTGGATAGGAATTTTCTAGTAATATTTTCTGAAATTCGATTAGACATTTTCCTAATCAGCCCTATGCCTGACTGCAACCCCACATAGAATCAGCTTGTATACAATATGACAGTCACTAATTCACCACCATGAAAAAAGAATAAAAAGTCATATAATGATACCTATATATCACATAAACATCTGCTATGTTTGTTTTGCAATTTTTCTGCACATTTTGTTTTTTCTGAAACCTTGTACCATTTTCTAGTCGACGCAGATGTCTCAAGAGTTTAGCAGTGGAGCTTTTCCATTGTCATAAGTATGTTTCCAACAATTTATTTAACATAGAAATCAAAATTCATGAATAAAACCTCAGATCTCAAGTAGTGTAACAGTTTATTTGCGCCACCCTGTGAACCGTAGGCAATGGCATTGGAAATTCCGATTCTGGCCGGTCTTGAGGCAGAGGAAAAAGCTATCGACTTCGCTCGAGAACCTTTTGTCGTTTTGGGTGTCGTATGAACGTGAGAGTTCGGAAGAAATTCTGGTGAACAGTGGCAATACGGTACGACGTCTTTGCATCTTTGTATGTTCCATATGGAAGGATTTTGTTTTCGAGAAAACCTCATAACATCTGAGGTAAGTAATATCAACATTTTTTTGAGTTGGCGATAGCTGACACTGATTTCCATGAGTTTTTTTGTACCACCTTGTTACGTGCCGTTCACAAGGCACCACCTTAGCAGTTGTTTTTTTACAACGAGCTATTTTGACAAACCAGGGCGGACATCTTGTGCAAAGATAGGGAAATAGCTGTACCTCAACACAGAAGCCGCAGCCCCAATTTTCCGCAAGTGGTTTGTCGGCAGAGCACTAAGAAAAAACCATATCATTAGAAAAAACGGCATGACACTTCACCCGGCAGTGGGATAAGTACAATACTAGTATTCTGGGACCCTCGGTGAGTACACGTTTGATTTTTCTCCCTCTGAGCGTGAAAGAAAGAAAAGGGGGCAAAACCCGGAAAAATCCTTCACCAAGTTACCTATTTGTCAGGAAGTACATGTTTCATGTAAATTTAGAAATTCTCAAGAACTCAGTGTGATCCAAAAACAGCACTTTCTAGATAATTCTAAGGGTACCTTGTATTTTTGTATGTGGTAGCTCGAACGCTCATTTATTCCAGTCACTAGATAGGGCACAAATATATATTTATATATATATATATATATATATATATATATATTTGATTTATATCGATTCCTTTCGAGTAGTAGTAGAAAATAACTGGCTTCGTGATGTTACCTGTACAAGTAGAACACATGTTAAAAATATTGAAGGTCCTCATTGTACCATCTCTCTCTCTCTCATAGCCTCATTTTAGGTAGCGACTTCTGTACGATGTTTGGAGTTGTGATTGATTATGTTAATGATGCGTATTTCGTGGGCGAGAATGGTATACTATAGGATTGTGTGCATGGTTGCCCGGATGTGTGCGAATTCCATCCAGAAGATGTCGTTCAGTCACGTGCTCAACTGGTCGCATTGTATGATGTTGTTGACAGGTTCAAGCAGTTATCTTGGGTGTCAGGTACGAGGTTGGGAAGAACCAACTTGATGGAGCACAGAATTGATATTGGTGATGCCGAGCCAGTAAAACAGCGTCATTACAATATGTCTCCTTATATGCTGGATATTCTTTGTGAGGAACTTGATTAGATGTTAGCTCTGGGTATAGTACGTAAATCTTCAAGCCCTTGGGCATCTCTGGTCCTACTTGTGAAGGAACAAAATGGAGAAATGCGATTTTGCTTTGACGGAAGGAGGTTGAACAACCTCACGAAAAGGGATACCTACCCTCTTCCTCACATACTGAATAAGCTAACATATGCTAGTTATCTTTCAAGCATAGATTTGAAGGCTGCCTTCTGGCAGGTACCCCTCGAGGAAAAATCTTGTCAAAAAACTGCTTTTGTTGTTCCATCAAGAGGTCTTCCCGAATTCACGGTCATGCTATTTGGCCTCAGTAATTCAGCGAAAGCCCAGCAAAGGTTGATGGAGAAGGTGCTCGGATGCAGCCTAGAACCGTTTGTATTCGTTCATCTCGATGAAATTATCATCGCTACCCCTACTTTCGAGGAGCAGAGCAGAGCAGAGGTTCACAACCGTTTGAGATCATCCAATTTGACAATTAATATAGATAAGTGTGAGTTATGTAGGTCTTCACTGAGATATCTGGGTTTCTTAGTGGATTCAGAAGGCCTGAGGACCGATCCTCAGAAGGTAACGGCGATGGTCAACTATCCTCGATCGAATAGTGTGACCGAGCTGAAAACGTTCCTAGGCTTATATGGAGGGTATAGGAGGTTCGTGTCATTTTATTTAGCGTTAACAGCCCCCATGACGGCTCTAACGAAAGGTAGGCGTAAGTCTCAGAAGCTGGAATGGACCGAAGACAAATTGAAAGAATCATTAGTTTCAGCCCCTATTCTAGCTACTCCCAACTTTTTCAAGCTGTTTACGATCCAATGCGATGCGTCAGATGTGGGTGTTGGCTGTGTACTCACGCAGATAAATGAAAGTGAACAGAAAATAGTGATTGCGTATGCAAGTAGGACCCTAACATCTTCCGAAAGGAAGTATACAGTGACGGAAAAAGAATGTATGGCTGTTTTATTCGGAGTTGAGGAATTCCGCTCGTATATGGAAGGTGTCAAAATCCAAGGTTGTTACTGACCACTACAGCTTGCTATGGCTCAACTGCCTCGAAGACCCATCTGGCCGACTAGCCCGATGGGCGGTCAAACGACGACAGTTCAAAATGGAAATCGAACACCAAAAAAGTTCGCTCAACGTCGTCCCAGATGCGCTGTCGAGAGCACCCCTAGAGGTGAATGTAATTGAAGTAGCTAGAACGGATAACCAGCATGACAATTGGTACCTCAAAATGTTAGATCAGGTCAATAAATCACCAGAGAAGTTTCCTGACTGGAGGATTGATGGTGGTATTTTGTACAAACACGTTCCCCTCAGTTATGGTTTTCGATCTAATTTTCCAGAATGTAAGGTGATCGTGCCGAAAAGTAAACGCTTGGAAGTTTTAAAGAGTTGTCATGATGACCCTTAATCGGCCCATTTAGCACTTCAATTGACAAATCCCTATTGAAAATCCTAGCGCCATCTGACCGTGGGTAACGGCGAATAGTCATTGGAGTTGAGAAGATGAGCGACAATTCATTCTGACAGCACGATCATATTGAAAGGAATGAATATGCCATTCTCGCCACTTATCGAGCTACCTGTAATCGAGATAACTCGTATTTTGAAACTTGTCAGCCATGATTCAATGAAGCAGAATACGTTCATGTTGAACTAACAAATGAATTGAACCATTTTCCTATCTTCTACGAGAGTAATTTCGAATCAGTGAATCAAAGTGACACCAGGCAAGGTATGTTGGAGTATTTTTGATCAAATGAGATATAAGCCATCTTGGAATATATTTTAAACGAGAACGTCATAAAGTTCTTCACGAAGAAAATTCACAAGTCATCCATGTATATTGTTCAGTAAATAGCAATTAGATTCAGTTAGGTCAATCTGATAATCGATAACAGTGCCGTTCATTATCAATTTTTCAAGGATTTCAGTTAGAATCATGGATGCCACATGTGATATATCAGATTGAGTTAAGATATTGTGAAGAAGTCACTATTTTTCCGATTTTCGACACAACCAAAAGCTCCTTGTGCAGATTTAAATTCACACCATCAGTAATAATAGGTCTAAAAATACCACTCATGTTCGTGATAGATCCGTAAATTACCCCTAACCCGATAAATAGGCTAAGCACCCTCCGTAGATCACGCCGATACCGCAAGCGTGGTTGTGAAGTACGGGCGATTGGTAATTGCGCGCGCCAGCGAATCGAGAACGAATGATTGAAACAACATCGATCGGAATTGGCACTGAACGTCGCAGAGCATATTTAGTTTCCGGCAGAAGCGAGAGAAACCAGATCATCTGTTCTAGGATCACACGCAGCCTGGGTAAATATACGAATTATAATTTGTATCGAAATTTTTTAAAGTCTCCAAATCGGAGCGCGCATAATTGTGGAGGGGGCACAGCCAGAGGAAAGGAAACCGACGAATATTCTGGGCAGCAATTTTTCAATGAGTGAGTTGATCACCCAGCTCGAGCGAGAGTATACCGGCCGACCTACAGATGCAGTTGGACGAGTAGCACCCGACCAGTGGACAATACCAGTCGTGTCTCGAACCGTAGTATCAGCCGTCGCGACGCCCGCTTCCAGACGTTATTCCGTTGGTAAATATGAGATCACAAGTTCAGCAAGTGTCCGCCAGAGCATAGGTAAAGAGTAGAGGGGAAAAAACCGCCTAGGCCTCCTTCAAGCACACTTCGGAGAATCAGAACCTGTTGAGACCGAGAATTGATCACCACGCGGGTTAGTGCCTCCAAGAGTATACCGAGTAAATGGAGAGGGCCAAAGTACCGGTTAGCTTGCGCATGGATAGTAAGGCAGTTCGACAAGTGTACCGTGTGCATAGAACAGTGTTCGTTCTCTAGTTAGCCGAAATTGTATGGAAGCCGTCAGTTGGGCCATGTTCTGAGGACAAGCCACACTAACGGTCGCGCGGGACAGGACTAGGAGTGATAAACGTAGGGTTAGTTTTCTAGTCAGCCGAAGTGGGTATAATCAGTCAGTTGGACCATGTTCTGAGGACAAGCCACACTAACGGTCGCACAGGACAGGACAAGGACAGGACAAGCCACACTTACGGTCACGCAGGATGGAGCTAGGGGTAAGAAACGTGGAGTTGGTTTTCTAGTTAGCCGAAATCTCGCTAACCTACAGGAAGTGTTCCGTCGCCTTCGTGCTGCTAACCTGCGAGTAAATCCAAAAAACTGCCAGTTTGGGAGGAGATCACTCAAATATCTCAGACATCTAGTGACGCCAGGAGGCATCAGGGCAGATCCCGAGAAGGTGGCCTTCATTGTGGAACTATTCGCTGCCACTAATGTGCGAGGTTTGAGACGGTTCCTCGGAATGGCATCCTGGGACCGACGATTCGTGATGGCATTCTATGAAGTTGCAGCACCCTCACATCCGCTATTGAAGAAGAACCGCCGCTGGCATTGAGCACCGGAACAAGGAGGAGCTTTCCAGAAGTTGAAAGCTTGCCTAACGGAAGCCCCCGTCCTCACCTGTCCCGACTTCGACAAGCCGTTCACCATGCAGACAGATGCTTTCGACCAGGGCTCAGGAGTAGTCCTGACTCAGACCAGGAGTAGTCCTGACCAGGACCAGGAGCACGTCATCGCATATGCCAGTCGCACTTCGACACCCGCCGAGGAGGCATACTCCGTGACAGAGAAGGAATGTCTCATATATCGTATGGGTGATCGAAAAACTCCGGCCCTATTTGGAAGATTACCACTTCACAGTAGTCACCGACCACCAGTCGCTCCGTTGGCTCCATTCTATCAAGAGCCCTGCAGGACGTCTCGCTCGGTGGAGTATGTTTCGCAGCAATACGACTTTGATGTCAAATACCGCCGAGGAGGGCTGAACAAAGTGGCAGATGCCCTGTCAAGAGACCCACGGGGCGAAGGGTCAGGAGAGAATGCCGAAGACGTAACTGCCGCTGAAGCAGTATAACAAAAACGAGAGAGAGATGCAACGAAGCCCTGAGGCGTTCCCGGACTACTGTATCCGGGAAGACCGCTTGTACCGTCACTTCTGGGACTCCATTGATTTGACGGAACCAGAGATGTCCGACCCGTGGAAGTTGTGTGTCCCCAAGCCGACGAGGGTCGATATATTGCGAGAAATGCACGACGCACCCACCGTCGGGCTTATGGGAATAGCCAAGACAATAGCTAGGATCGCAGCCCGTTACTACTGGCCAGGCATGTTCCGCTATGTTGCCAAGTATGCCCGAAGTTGCGACTCCTGCCAGGGAGATACAAGCTGTCACAGATGAAACCGGCGGGCAAGATGCAACCGTCGGTTAACCGTCAACCCTGGGAATGCGTCAGTACAGACTTAGTTGGCCCGATACCCCGCTCAACTCGCGAAAATACCTTCTTCGTGGTGTTCCAAGACCGGTTCACGAAATGGGTGCAATGTCGGCCAATCCGCAAGGCTACTGCCAAGGCCGTCATTGGGCTCTGTGCGAAGAGATCATCACCCTCTTCGGATGCTCGAAAGTAGTCCTCAGTGACAACGGAACCTAGTTCACTGGACACTTATTTGAAGATATGCTGAAGGAGCTTGGAATCAATCACCGTCGAACACCGTCCTATACGCCGCAAGTCAACCCCATGGAGAGGGCCAACGAGATATTGAAGACGATGATCGCACAGTCTTGTGATCAAGGCCACCGTAGATGGGATGCACATCTTGCCGATCTCCTGTTTACAATCAATACCGCCCGACAGGACTCTACCGGATATTCTCCAGCGTTCCTGAACTTTGGGAGGGAGACAGAAGTACCAAAGGCGATATATAGGCCGTTATTACCTCTCACACCGGAAGAAGGAGAAGTCGGTTAGCAGGAAGTCGCTATTCACACCGAAAGACTGAAACATCTACAGGAGACATTTGAGATGGTCCGGATAAATCTTGCCAAAGCCTTCACCACGCAGAGCCGTCACTACAACTCCCAAAGACGAGAATGGCACTGTCACGTGGGCGACCAAGTGATGAAAAAAGACCACCACCTGTCACCTGAAGGAGGTTATGCCGCAAAACTAGCACTTAAGTACTCCGGCCCCTACAGGGTAACGCGAGTTTTGTCCCCAGTAGTCTATAATCTCAAAAACCAATCCAGCAAACGACTCCTACGAATTCACGTCAAGGATCCACGTCCGGCCTATGGTGCAGAACCCCCAGCTATATAACCGTTGGTTTTGCTCCAGCCAGACCATGTCAAAGCAACTCCCTGGGGAACCCTGCCTCCCAACAACCTACACACCTCCGGGCAGGCAGGCCTGAAACGGCAGAGAGAGAAAGGAACGTCAACCACGGCCAAAACCGTATTCCACGCCCTGTCACCGATGCCACTATCTGGATCCCAGTCAACACGCAGCATGTCCCAACTGTGGATGTCAACACCCATCCAGCCGACACCGCCAATAGCCTGGAGACGATTTATGTTTTTTTTGATATATTTTTTTTTTTTCTTTTCTTTCTCTCTGCCAAGTATTTTTTTTTGGGGCATACACGTTCAAGAATTTACTATGAGGTAATTTTTATGTGATTTCTTTTTCCGTATAGATGTAGCAGGTGAACCTACCCCGAATAAAGTGTTCATCTACCAAGGGGGCTAGGCACCTGGCGAGCACCCAACCCAACCCAACGGCCGGCGTCGGCGTCTTTGAGGCAATATGAAGTCTACGACAAGCCACCAGACCATCACGGGCCGAGCTCCTCACCTTTCCCACGTTGCCAGACCAGAATCGCAGCCCGATCCGCTTGGCGGTGTCTTTGCATCCCATCCCGGGCCAGGCCGTGTATGTCTGCGGGCCATCCCGTCACGGGCCATGGCCCATCCCGTCGCAGCCAACCATATCTTTGAAGTCTACGGCCCGCCGCCAACCGTATCTTTGAAGTCTTTGACCCGCCGTCGGCCGAGTATTTGAAGTCTACGACCCGCCACCAACCGACCCGTCCCGCCACTCACCTGCCACGCGCCCACAGCTTTGAAGTCCCGCTGTCGGCCGTTGAAGTCTACCGCCGTGTTGCCTGTGACCTTGCCACTCACCTGTGTCATTGACTCCGCCGTCAAGACCCCGCCCACTCACCTGTGCCCCCACACATGTTCCCACAGGTCAGAATTTTCCCAGGGTCCAAAGTCCGCAGGTCTCAAGTCACCCCTTCCCTTCTCCCAACGAAGCCTCATCAGAGGAAGCAATCAAATCCTATGAGACTGAATACCGATATCTTGATTCAATACGATATATTACATGCGATAATAATGATTCCACCTGAACTCACATGGAAAATAAATATGATATTGCACTGGAATCGTGTATCTGATTGCCCCAAATCAATCTAATCGCTGTTTACTGAGCAAGGTGTATAGATGAATTCAGATATCAAAACTTTGTGAAACAAATATTCCACGTTCTTGTTCGTAACGATATATCTGTTACATTTCTGATTGATATGCTCAGAGATTCATTCATTCACTTCAATTGACGAATCCCTATCGGAAATTTCAGCGCCATCTGACCGTGGGTAACGGCGAATAGTCATTGAAGTTGAGAAGATGAGCGACAATTCATTCTGACAGCACGATCATATTGAAAGGAATGAATATGCCATTCTCGCCCCTTATCGAGCTAGCTGTAATCGAGATAACTCGTATCCTGAAACTTGTCAGCCATGATTCAATGAAGCAGAATATGTTCATGTTAAACCAACAAATGAATCAGAGTATTCTCCTTTCTTCTACGAAAGTAATTTCGAATCACTGAATTGAAGTGACATCAGGCAAGGTATGTTGAAGTATTTTTGATCAAATGAGATATAAGCCATCTTGGAATATATTTTTAACGAGAACGTCATATTCTTCACAAAGAAAATTATATCACAAGTCATCCATGTACATTGATCAGTAAATAGCAATTAGATTTAGTTACGTCAATCTGATAGTTGATTACAGTGCCGTTCATTATTAATTTTTCAAGGATTTCAGTTAGAATCATGGATGCCACATGTGATATATCAGATTGAATTGAGATATTGTGAAGAAGTCACTATTTTTCCGATTATCGACACAACCAAGAGCTCCTTGTACAGATTTAAATCCACACCACCAGTAATAATAGGTCTTGAAATACCATTCATGTTCGTAATAGATCCGTAAATTACCCCTAACCCGATAAATAGGCTTTACACCCTCCGTAGATCACGCCGATACCGCAAGCGTGGTTGTAAAGTACGGGCGATTGGTAATTGCGCGCGCCAGCGAATCGAGAACGAATGTTGACGTCACATCACGTGAAACGAAAATCGTATGGAAGCCGTCAGTTGGGCCATGTTCTGAGGACAAGCCACACTAACGGTCGCACAGGCAGGACTACGAGTAGAAAACGTAGGGTTAGTTTTCTTGTTAGCCGAAGTGGGTAAATCCGTTAGTTGGGCCATGTTCTAAGGACAAGCCACACTAATGGTCGCGCAGGGAGAGCTAGGAGTAGGATACGTGGAGTTGGTTCTCTAGTCAACCGAAATTGCATGTAAGCCGTCAGTTGGGCCATGTTCTAAGGAAAGCCATATTAACAGTCGCGCAGGGTAGAGCTAGGAGTAGGATACGTGGAGTTGGTTCTCTAGTCAACCGAAATTGCATGTAAGCCGTCAGTTGGGCCATGTTCTAAGGACAAGCCACACTAACGGCCGCGCACGATAGAGCTAGGGGTAGGAAACGTGGAGTTGGTTCCATAGTTAGCCGAAATTGTATAGAAGTCGTCAGTTGGGCCATGTTCTAAGGAGAAGCCACACTAACGGACGTGTAGAGTAGTAACAGGGTATAAAAATTGCTATAAAGCTAAACCGAGATATGACGTCAGAAATGAAGTGAAAAGTCGTACACACGGACCGAGGCGAACTGCCCACACATCCTTTCCGTAACCTTGGCCGCCCGTAAAAGCTTGCCTTCAAGATCCGCTTTGTTGCCTTGAATTGGAACTTGAGAAATGCCGTTTCGCCTTCTGGTTTTTGAGCTTGTGCACTACTAAATCAAGTTCCCCCCCCTCCGCATGTGCATTTGGTTGTTATCATATTCCTGATTGAAGCTTCGCACCCTTCCCGCTAAGCGAGTGATTCTGCTTGTTTTGTAGCTAATTCGAAACGGCGGTCAGCCGTGTTGCTTGTATGTATTAGTGATCAAGCTTTGCACCCGTCCCGCTAGCGAGTAGTTTAGTTGGCCTTCTATATAATTTGGAACGGCGGTCAGCCGTACTGCCTGTGTATATAACGATTTAAAATGAATTGTTTCACCTGAATACGTTATTTTTATAGTCTTGCACAACAACTAATCACCCCGCAGCCAACACCCAGGTAGCAAACCCAGTCAAGGGCGAGTAAAGTCTGCCTTTCTGGCCTCGTCAAGTCTTGTCAATACTATATTGACCCCTGCAGTATTATATTTTCTCCACTGAGGCTGCCCGGAGCAGTGTCCTTCACACTCAATTGAAGGTGGCGCCCGAGGAAAAATCGAAACTAGTGAAAGGCGTCAAAGTGTGATAGTGAGGGGAGAAGACCCACTACAATATCAGTGTCCAATCTTATCTGATTAGATTGCTTTCGCTGACAAGGCTTTATTGGGATTCAATGAGGGTTTCACAAATATATGATATCACTTACACTGTATTTGGTATGATATAGTTGAATAATATATATTTTTCATGATTTTCATATTTGAACATATCTTTGGTATGGTTCCATATGTGGTGATAATGATGATCGAGCTGTGATTTTGATATAGTTATATATATATTAGTGTATATATTTAATCCTTGGAATTTGAAATATTCTTCGATTTTATAGAAAACTTTCTGAAGAGGTATTTGACGATGGGTCAAACATGCTTTCTTCTGAGTATCATTGAAATTGAAGTCAATTTCGTATAATTCTGATTTTTTTATTCTTTGTGAAGTATAGACTTGGCTGCTCAAGATCAGAATAAATTACCCATTTTATATAGAACAAAGATCAATTTTGATCAAATCATAAAATAATTCTTCAATTTCAGTATTGGATATTACTGACAAATCTCAGCACAAGCTGATTTGTATGCTCAATTAATTTTAAGCAATAATCTCTTGATGAGATTACACTCATTTGTAACAACTATGCGCTGAGGAGTGCATTGATGAATTCCAAATTTCAAGAAGTTGAATTCTTGTATTTTAAATTCTGACACAGGCAATATTGTTTTTCATGTTATATTGCTGAGAACACATTCAATGGACAAGAAGCTGATGCTTATATGGTTTACCTGATCGGTAGCCCAGCAGCTATAAGTAGCTCCCTGATTGCGAGCCATACAACTACGTGAAGTTTTGCTATGAGCTACACAAACCATAATCAGAGGTATATCGTCATCCATAAAACCGACAGGTTCAGCAAACAAAAACAATATTTCTTTTCTTATTCAGGAAACTAAATAAATTTTTCATACAGCAGATATATGATATACATATATATATATATATATATTTTATACATATTTGTTAATCACTGGAAATGACGTATATTTGTAAATAGATTAATATAAGTTTGGTATTTGTTTTATTGTTGTAGTTATTTACAGAAGGTAACGTTATTTGATTTGCAATCATCATTGAATAGGGAATTTGAATTCTTGTCCCAATTTAACAGAAAATTTCTGGAGCCCATTTATATTCCAAATTTCTAAAACCTTTGCTTGGAACATAAATAAATTTGAAACTAGCAAGGCGGTCCAAAGAACTCCACACCACTCTTCACTGAATAGTCTGGACATTATATCACAACAATTAACTTGTTGCTTATTACACGTTAGCACAAAAAAATTCGACGTGACATATTCAAAAATGGCCAAACAATTTTCTTACATACCTTGATATCACACCAAACTCACTGCTTGGAATCACTTTCGCAGATGAAAGGAAGATGCTCTGAGCATTAGTTATCTCAACATGAACAAAATCCTATTTCTTCACTCAATGGCTGACAAACTTCAGAACCACGATCTCTCGATCGATCTCTAAGGGGGCTCAGAATGACTCGTGGCTTCCTTTCATAGCCAAAAATCGTACTGTCAAAATGCTTCGCGCTCATCCTCTTCTCAACTCCCATGGCCGTTCGCCGTTAGATGGCGCTAAGATTTTCAATAGTGATTCTTAGATTCGAGTTAATAAGATAACTTGAACTACTCCCAATTATTTTGTATCTCTGAGCATATCAATAGGAAATGAAACAGATATATCGTTACACATCCCCCTTTCTCCGCAGATTTTTTTTAAAGCAGCGCTTTGGAATCTGTTATATCAAAGTACTTTTCTCAAAAATTATAAAAATCATACATGTAAGTTATAGCATTTACTAAGCTGAAACTTTTTTTTCCCCCTGTATAACTGACAGACTGAATGGGTGAAAGGTACTAATAATTCAAAGATATACGTAAGTTTCAATATTTACAAATTGAAGCTTCTACTTGTTGTACTCATGACAACCTAAATGAGATAAAGAAAAAGAGAGAATTTGAACGAGTTCAAAAATGATAAATTTTGGTTTGTACCAACTAAAACTTCAATTTTCTGCAACTGTGGCAGACTAAACGAGTGAAGGTAAAAATTGAAATAAATCTAATTACGCAAATTATAGTATTTACCACCTGAAACTCCAACTCTCTGTATTCATAACAGACTAATGAGTGAAGTAAAAATCGGTTGTGAATAATGACGATATCCAGGTCGGAAAACTATTCGATCGGAGCCCCCCCAAATAATCCAGCCAAGATGCCCTTGTCGCTGCCAGACATTATTGCTGCGCCGGTGAGGAACGTCTATCTCCACACATCTTCAGATGTTTTAAAACAACTACCGATCTCACCGCATCCGGACAAGAAAGCCATCATTAAGCACAACCCTGGTGAAAAAAAACAATCAATACAAAGATCAGGTTTAACCAGCTGCCACCAACAACTGGAGTAACTGTAGTGTCACCAAACTGAAAATTAACATATGGTTCACAAACAAAGTGCCAAAATTGTGCGGTCGTGTTCCCATTTTTGCCACTGCCAGCAAATCTTTAGTCTGACAAATCAAAAGGAGCTCGGGTCAATATAGTAGCCAAATTCAGCCGCCACTTAAGGCCTGAAGTTATGATCGCCCGTAGACTCACTACCAGCCAAACATGACCCGTCAATATTCTCCCTTTCAGTGATCCCGTCAAAAAAATGTTGACTACCCGAATGATAACAAACATTTTTGTAAGTGATGGTATGAATGATATAAGTGCTCAGAAATTTACCTTTTCAAAGAGTCCATGCGAAAATGTTGAGGTAAGAAATGTCTAAATCCAAAATTTTTAGTGTCCAAAAATGAACCTTATTTCACTGGAGCATAAAAATTGACCCTAATTTTGCTGGAACATTTGAAGTACCCAATAACTCAGATGCACCTATACAACACGATACGAGCTATCAAGCTCCCAAGAAGGTACTATCACATGTACCAATGACAAGATAAATGCATATGCACAAGGTAATTTGAGTACTCAAACCCACCAAATATTATACCCATGCATCACCATGACAGAGATATATGCACATCAAAAATTACTTTGGGTTCTCTAACTCACAAAAATAAACAGGTAATAACTACCTTTCAAACTCGTATTAAGCTCTCAACTCATGAGAAGGTACTACACATGTACATTAATAATAAATATGAATGCATACACAATACAATGATTTGAGTACTCAAACTCTGAAAAGATAACATGCATGCAATCATTGATCAAAATATGAACATATGTCCAAACCAAGTGAGTTTTCTAATTGAAGTCCAAATCTCCAGCAAAATTCCACAATATATAAGATATTATTCAAATTATATGAATCCAAAAATAACAAATACCAAAAAGATAAAGATGAATCAACCGCTACAGTTATCATATGCATAGAAAAAACCACAGTTTTGGACCTCAACTTAATTTGCAAAAAAAACGTTTTTTGACAAACAAAAGTTTTAACCAACCTTTTATATTTTTGCCAAATCATTCGAAAATTCTCATGTGTTTTACCAACAGTATCAAGGTACTGAATGTTCCTGAATACACTCAGATAACTCTTCCAAAACTCAACCAGAATTTAAAACATATCCAAAAATAAATTTCTCAAAAGAGAAAAAATGTCAAAAGACAAAGTGGCCAATTGATCGGAATTTTACCGTCAGGATGGTTAATGCCCCTACAGAGGTAGTCTTAGGCCGTCCACTGCGCAGCTAAAGAATATAAACCAAAAATCCTTAATCCCCAAAACTAATTTCCCATTATTCGGAAATTCACTAGACAGAGATAAATCTCAAGACCTCAACTGCCCAAATTTAAAAAATAAATGAGTTTTTAAGTTACTTTGAAGTTAACATTGAATCATGAAAGTGCAATCATTGAATAAAACAAATTCAGTAATTTGTTTTAGGAAAATATCAAAACCTCGGTAATTTTTTCAGGAAAATTCCAAAACCTCAATAATTTCGACAGGAAAATTTCAAAACCTCAGTAATTTTTACAGAAAAATTTCACAAACCTCAAAGATCTCATGAGATAATCAATCCATGGAAATATGAAATCCTATAATACTCCATGCCAAAAAAATTAAATCCTTAAACTTCAAGTTAGGAAAAATAAAATCCTAAAATACTCTAATCCAGAAAAATGAAATCCTAAAAGGATGACAATGCCATTTGGTCGGACTTTCACCGCCAGGATGGTTGCTCCCCTACAGAAATAGTCTCAAGCCGTCAACTGCACAGCTCAAAAAAAATTAACCAAAAATCCTTAAAAAGGATACATGCATTTGTCATTTTTTTTACCGCCAGGATGGTTGCTCCCCTACACAGATATTAGTCTTAAGCCGTCACTGCACAGCTCAAAAAAAATAATAGCTCTTCTTCTGAGTTCTGAGAGGTTTCTGATCCTGACTCATCCTCATCTGAATCAAGAAAAGTTTGGTCAGATTTTAAATCTTTCACATACCAGTTACCTAGGTCAGCACCATTCTCATTTTTCAATGAATGAACTAAAGGAGATATTACTTTATCTACAATACCAGGAATGAATTTAGGCGCGAGTGTAGCAGAAAATGCGTTTTCAGCTTTAGACAATATAAAGTTCTTTTTTAGTACTCTATCACCGACTTTATATTTGGTATCACGTTTCCGGAGATTATATACCTTGGTATTTTTGTCATAAGCTTTACGAATTCGCTCTCTGACTTTCGTGAAAATTCCTGGTAATTCTTGAAGATCATCAATTCTCGTATTTTTTTCAGATATAGTGACTATATTTCTCGAATTTTCTGCTATTTGCCCATAATAATCACCTGAAATAGATATATTTCTACAAAAGGTCGAAAATGCTGATGAATATCCCGTAAGGTCACTCTTTGAAGTGCGTATTGCCTGTGCAATCTTAAAAATGGACTGATCCCAAGTCTTATGATTTTCTTTAATATATGACCTTACGGACGTTACTATGACTTTGTTCTGCCTTTCAGTGGCATTTGAGGATGATATCTGGCTGTATACCAAATTTTTTGAACCTTATACTGTGATATGAAAGACTCAAATTCCTTACTAGTGAAAACTGACCCATTGTCACAAACAAACATTTGAGGTACTCCTAATACAAGAAAAACTGATTTTCAAAAATTTTTATAATGGCTTTAGACGTGGCTTTAACTAGTGGATGTATCAGCACAAATTTTGAAAACCAATCAACAACTACCAAAAGGTACTGATTTCCATTTTTGGACCTTGGATAGGGTCCTGATAGGTCGGCATATATCAATTGGAAAGGAAAGTTTATATTCTTGTTAGAACCCATTAGTCCAGCTCGAGGCAAATCTCATGATTTACAAGAAGCACAAATAGAACATTTCCTAACATACTTATAAACACTTTTTCTGAGACCAGGCCAATAATACATATCCTGAATACGCGCTAAAGTTTTAGCAATACCCAGGTGTCCTGCCGTTTCATCATCATGAAACATTTCCAACAACTCTAATCTATTAGCTGTAGGTACCACAATTTCCCACTCAGATAAATTCCCAATTAATATGTCTTTACTGAAAATATGTTTATACAGTATGTTTTGTTCTACTCTAGAAAAAGGATAGCTACCTGGCTTTCCCTCAACCTTTTTACACATGACATCATACCATTCGTCTGGCTTTAAAGTAGATAGATCCAAAACAGATGCCTCAATTGGAGACCCAGATAACGCATCAGCCACTACATTCAGTGTGCCTTTCCTGTTCTCAATATTAAATGAAAACTGTGACAACTTCACTGTCCATCTGGCTATTCTTCCAGAAGGATAAGACATGTTATTTAGCCAAACTAAACTTGCACAATCAGTAATAACTTTAAAATGTGTGCCTTCAATGTAACACCCGAATTTTTCAATGCCAAAAATTACTGCAAGCAGCTCTTTTTCAGTGGCCGAGTATATACGTTGACAATTATTCAAAGTTTTACTAGGATGTTCAATCCCATCAGTTTCTTCATACAAAACGGAACCTACGCCCGTATTTGATGCATCACAATATATAATGAAGGAAAGAGAAAAATCCGGACTGGCTAACACAGGTGCCGTGGTTTGAAGACTTTTTTTATTTCTTCAAAAGCTTAGTCAGCTTCATCAGACCATTCTATAGGTTGCCCTTTTTGTCGGCACCTCGAAAGATCAGTTATTGGACTACATGATGAAGAACAATTATTGAGAAACCTCCTTTAATATCCAACCATACCAACCAGTCGCCTGATTTGTGTGGTTGTCTAAGGTTTATCATATTTTAAAATTGCAGATACTTTAGAATCATCCATCCTAAGATCCTCTTTATCAACCACATAGCCAATAAAATTAAGGGATGGTCTACAAAATCGAGACTTCTCATAATTAATAGTCAGACCAGCGCGCTTCGAAGTATCGCTAGGCTTAAGCAAAATTTCTATATGAGTTTCAAAATCTGGGGTTGCAATAATAATATCATCAATATAGTCAAAGACATAAGGTTCAAGGGATGGACCTATAACTGAATTCATTGAACGGCACATAGTTTGACTTGAGCAAGAAAGACCAAAAGGCATGCGCACATAATCAAATAGGCCTCTACCGTGTATCGCAAAAGCTGTCTTAGGACAAGAGGAAGGCGTTAAACAAATTTGATGTAAAGTCTTCTTCAAATCTACCGAGGAAAAAAACTTAGCATCTCTCAACTCATTCAATACTGAGTAAATGACAGTCATTGGATAAGCATCCGATACTGTTACAGAGTTCAATTTTCTGGAATTCAACACAACCCCAAAATCGCTAGAATATTGCTCCACCAACCAAACAGGGTTGCACCATGGAGACTGCGAAGGTTGGATTATGCCCATTTCCAGCATTTCATCTACCTCCTTATTGAGATGCTTCAGCATTGCAGGAGATGAAGGATATTGCCGCTGTCGAATTGGTGCAGCCGAACCTGTATCAATATTGTGTTCAAGTAAATGTGTTTTGCCTATCCTATCAGCTGGTGCAATTTCTGAAAAAGAATCAACAACTGAATTCAGCTTGCTCCGTTGTGCTGCAGTAAGGTCTTCACTAGACTGGATTGTGTTGACCACACATGTTTCATCCTGCTGCCGTAACCCGAAGGATAAATCAAAAAAATTTACTCTGACCTGAAATTTGTTAAGAAAGTCTACACCCAGTATCAGTGTGTGTTTGAGATATGGAATAATCAACACTTTCAGCTTGTCAATTTGTCCCAGGAGAGAAATTGGCATAACCAGATATCCTAGACACTCCTGCGGTACACCATCCGCTGTAGTTACTTGTAGAACGTCTTCATTTTTCATGTTGAGATTCCCCTTTTTCAACAGAAAAAGTTCATTCGAACCCAATATAGAAGAACAACTTCCAGAATTGACTAAACATAAAATTTCATCATCAAAAATTGGCACTCTCAGATAGGAACGATTGTCATTTGACTTTCTTTCAAAAATAGGATTCAGAGAAGGTACTTCTAAACTACTTCTATCTTTTTTTCTAATACGTGAGTCAGAAGGTAATATCAAACACAATGTTGATGGTAATTCAGAAGGTAATTTAGTGAATACTCTTGAAGGTAATCGACTGGAATCTGATTTATTAGAAAGAAATATTATTACAACTCCTAGCCAATTTTGCCATTCCTCAGAATTTACTGTGTCGACCTTTGCGCTTATGCCTGGACCTGTCAAATTCGGGGTAGCAGCGCCCAGACTTGCTGTACCACTGTTCGCGTTTTTTGAATTATATTTGTAACATACTACCTTTGTAATACATTTCTTCCCACAACCATAGCAAAATAAGATTTTCTGAGAACGACAATTTCTGTGAGAATGACTTTTTTCTGAACAATTCCAACAACTTTATGGAGTGAAATTTCTTCTGAAAGATCAATTCTGAGACTTTCGAAAAGCTACGCAACTTGAATCCGGGTCTAATAACCCAGATCTCCTTGTTGGAGGTGACTCATATCTTTCTGACCGTTCACGAGGCTCCTCTACTTTTTTGCACAAATTGCTTAGCTCTGATATATTACTGATATCACACAAAGACAAATGAGTAATGAAATAAGGTAATGAATTTCTTCGTATGATATTCACCATTTTCTTTTCACTAGGTTTTTTTTTTCAATCTATTGAAAAGACCAACCATTGAAGAAATATATATTACGGCCCTTTCAGACGAACCTTGAGTTCGGTTATTAATTTCCATTTTCAGATCTTCATCATAAAAATATGGCAAGAAATCATCTTCAAGCTTTTGAACGAATTCATCCTAATTTCTGAAATGTTTCTTATAATTGTTATACCAAATCCATGCTTGAACTTCAAATAGATCTCCAGCAGATGAAAATAGATCGTCTTTCGATACATTTCGTGCAAAACCGAAAGCATCAACTTTTTCCAGAGAAGATACTAATGATTCATCACGAGAATCACCACTGAAATGAATATTCCATTTATATGGAAGAACTGGTTTCAGAAAATTGAGATGAGATGGCTGTTGATTTGAGCTAGTAAGAGTGGACGCCTGAGCAGCCCGGTAATTCAGCAACTAACTTTCCCTCCAGCTCTTACATTTCTAAGCGTGAAAGCTTTTTACCTATTTTCTCAATTCCGTTATCTTCCCCTAATCTGTTGATTCTACCAGAAATATGACAAAGTCTGGAATCTAACTGTGTATACTCACTTTCACTGATTTGACAATAGAAATCAATTTCTACTTTCAAGCTTAGCAACGTTTCTTTAATTTCTGATACATCCTCATCATGTGTATAACAATTAACAAAACCCTCAGAAGAGCTACGATTTGAACTTTCTTGACTCAAAAGTCCTCTTATTAATTTTCTACGTTTTTCAACATCACCTGTTGGCTCAACGCCCCTAATGTTAATCTCCTAATCAAGTTCATAACTTCTCAGATGATTACCTTCCATTTTTTAAAATTTTCAGCAAAATTATTACCAAAAGACCTTTCAACCACCAAAAATGTCAAAATATACCAAATATGGAAAATATCAAGGTCAATAATATATACAGTGCTTCTCAAAAGTCCCCTCCCCCCTCTTATTTTTGGAACGATTATACATAGACAAGTGAAATTTGGGAACTGAATATTAAAGGTTGTAAACTTTCCTACTAGTGATGATAGATGACGAAATCGTCAAAGACGACGTCACAAGGCCATTGTGACCAATAATTTTGGATGGAACCCTTCGGCAAGCGACACCTCTTTTAAAAGGTATCGAAAAAACCTTTTCAATGATACTAATTTTGTTTGTGTTTATGGCAGTTTTGGCAACTCGCTCTTAAAAAACGCAAAGCTGTGATGAATTAAATCAGTTGATACTAAAATTCAAAATTCAAGCTCCGCCTCTGGATAGTTGTCAAATGAGCTGACGTTTTTGTTAGTCTCCCTAATTTGACGTTTTTGTAATTGTCCAAGTTTTTGTACATTCAATAATTTGTGTATTGTTGATCTTCAGCAGCAGCTTGTGGTACTTTCAATATTTTTGTACATTTTGATAATTTGTTAAACTGTTGTGAGTCGAACGTTTGAATGCTTCAAGAAGCGAAATGGTACGTGCTTTAGGTGATAAAGTATCAGCGATCTTGGAGAAACTGGACAAAATATTCATGCAGCAGAACGCATTTTTACTGAGAGGTTTACCGATCGCCCCGTTTCGAGGACTTATTTGAGGGAGCTTCTTCGTAAGTTTGGAACAACGGGTAGTATTAATGATGCGAAACAATCTGGCAGTCCACAAATTTCTGATGAGAAAAAAATGTATATACTGGCAGAAGTAATAGTTAATCCTTTTTCTTCAACAACTCACGTTGCATCTACCTGTGAAGTCAGTCGAAGTACAGTACACAGGGTGTTGAAAAAAAACAAATTTCATCCATACAAATTAAAAATGGTTCATCAACTCTCAGACGACGACCCAGACCGAAGACTAGAATTTTGTGAAAATATGGAAACTAAAATTGACCAACAGCCAGACTATGTCAAAACAATTTGTTTTAGTGACGAAAGTACTTTATATCTCAATGGAAATGTAAATACACAGAATGTGATGTACTGGAGTGACGCAAATCCTCACCTGTTTCGTGAAACACATACACAATTTCCCCAGAAGGTGAATGTTTGGGCAGGTATTCTGGGAAACCAAATCGTTCGGCCTCTTTTTTTAAATACTAATTTAACTGGTGAGGTTTATCTGGAGCTGTTGCAAAACGCAATAGAACCGTTAATCCTTGAAATTTTGAGAGATAATCCAGATGAATTCGGCAATTTGGAAATAACATTTCAACAGGATGGTGCTCCTCCACACTATTACAGTGCAGTAAGACGATATTTGGATGAGCAGTATCGTGGTAGATGGATTGGACGACGTGGTTCAACGGAATGACCAGTTCGATCACCAGACCTCACACCTTTGGATTTTTTTCTTTGGGGGTACCTTGAATCGAAGGTTTACGCCACTTAACCTGACAATATTGACGTTTCAAAACAACGTATTGTTGCAGAATGTGAGGCTGTTTCCGCAGACACATTTGCAAAAGTACGAGAAGAGTTTAAAAATAGGATATTTCACTGTCAGGAAGGGAATGGAGGTAACTTCGAGCAATTTTTTTAAGTAGATACTGATTCTTAAATCTGTAATTGATATCATACTGAATGGAATTTAAATTTTAATGTTTACTAATGGGCCATTAAAACTGCCATAAACACAAACAAAATTAGTATCATTGAATAGGTTTTTTCGATACCTTTCAAAAGGAGTGTCGCTTGCGGTAGGGTTCTATTTAAAATTATTGGTCACAATGGCCTTGTGACGTCATCTTTGACGATTTCGTCATCTATCACCACTAGTAGGGTCGTTTACAACCTTTGATATTCAGTTTCCAAATTTCACTTGTAAATGTATAATCGTTCCAAAAATAAGAGGGGGAAGAGCGGAATTTTGAGAAGCACTGTATATATACCCCACATTTCTGGTACATTTTTGGATTAGCCAATAAATTGTAGCTATAACGCACCCAGGAATTATCTGCAATAGTTTTTGACTTATGTCAATTCATGTGTAAAAATAGCGTCGCATAGACCCACAGAAAAATTCATAACTCCAGGACCATTCAAGATAATTCAACTTATTTTTCCAAGTCGATTCCTTAGACTTATGCGCATGTTTGAGGATGCAGGCGAATCTGGAGTCGATGTTCCATTGCCTACTACGATTTTTTGAAAATGACAAATTACAAATGGCAATAACTCAAACTTCCGAATGCACTTTTTCAAATGCAACACTCAATATTTTATTGCATGGCATTTTTCAAGAACTTTTTGTCGATATCTGGTTTTTGGGGTCTTATTTATGGAGTTTTGCGAGATTTGTTGCAAAATGAGAAATGTTCATGTTTTTTTCGACAAAAAGGAACTGAGAGGCCGCTCTCGTAGAATTTGACAAATCCGTATACTTTCAATAATTGTTCACGTCTTTTTCTTGATATTGAATCTCACTCTCGAATAATCGGTGAATATGGTTTACTGTATTGGCGAAGCTGATGAAAATCCTTCATTAGCAAGCAGAATCTACCATCGAAAATATCCAGGAGAAAGAACTCTACGGGTGTTTTTATTCCAAATGTCGAAAGATCGGTATTAACTTACTAGTGGTGTGTCTTATATCAAAGAAGGAATTGTTGGTTGTCGGATCAATGAGGAAAATGGGTTGCAAGTTTAATTGATGCAACAGGAAATTCCTCACTTGAGCACTAGGGTAATAGCAGCGGGATCGGATATTTCACAAAGTAGTGTAAACTGAATAATACTGGAATATCAGTTCTACCCTCTATCATCTGAAAGTACATCAAGATTTATATGATAATGAATTCGCAAATAGAGTTCCGTTTTGTATTTGTTTGATCGACTAGGATTATAGTACTATGAACAAAATTATGTGAAGCAACGTTCAAAAACAACGGGTTGATCATCAAACATAATATACAACTATGCAATCGAAAGTCCTCACTGGTTGAGGCCTGTTGATGCGAAGCAAAGGTCGCTTAATGTTTGGGGAGGAATTATTGGGAATCACATAATTGGACCCTACTTCCTCGACAAGGTGCTGAATGGTTAACGGTATTTACATTATATTCGCGAACATCTCTCCAGAATCTTGGAAGGAGTAGATTTGAACACTAGGAGGACCCATGTGGTTGCAAAACGATGGTGCTGCAGTGCATAACTATAGGACAGTGCAAAAATGTTTAGATAAATCCTATTCAAATCGTTGGATAGGCAGGAGAGGTTCCATTACTTGGCACGCACGAACCCCAGACCTCACTCCTATAGTTTTTTGGTGGTAAGTGAAAAAAAGGGGTTTCAGAGATCGTCCATCAACTGCGGATGATATGAAAAACAGGATCACGGAAACCTTCCATCCAACTGATGGAACAATGCTTGCGCATTCACAGAAGACTAACAGCTTGTGATCTATTCGAGCATTTATCTAAATATCTTTTTCTTAAAATTTTCTCATAGTTTCCTGTTACTTCCCTGCTACTAGAATACCAGAATTGTTACCCTTGTGATATACTTACTGCTCTGTGTTTGTCCTTCCCCAGCTTCTCGTGGGACCTATTATGGGTGAGAACACGTCAAACAGGGCGAGAGAAACTCCCCAAAAACATGGGAGGATGCGAATCTGTGGGTCGTTGGAGAGGCAGCTGTGCCTCGCAATGAAACTATGGTGAAAATTCTACCCATATGAGCCAAAACCTCAAGTGTGCTCAGAAGGACTCGCAATAAAATCATGTAAGTTACTTTTTTGCAACATTCATGAGGAACCACGAGCAGCCATATTGCTTGCTTCCATCATAAAATTTACTCCTATTCCAGAGTTCATCACTGGAGATTTGGCAACCGCCATCGTGGCAGTGCCAACTGAATCAGGATTGCTATCGCCTCGGCCTACTCTCCAGGGGACTCGCCATCACATCCACCACTAGAGGAAATTCAAAGCCTCATAAAGAGGAGACAGGCATTTCATCCTGTGCTGCGACACGAACGCGCCCCATCTCACGTGGGAAAGCACAGAAATAAACGCATGAGGTGGGTATTTTTGAGAATATTTCTGCCAGTAATATAGACATTGTCAATGAAGGTAACAAACCCACCTTCATGAATGCGATCAGAAAAGAGGTTTCTGACCAAACCCCTGCTGATCCATTTGAAACAAACTACATTCACAACTGGTACTGACTCCTCGGTGTCGGATCATCAGCACATAAGAGCACATAGGTTACCCAAACTGTCCAACTGGGATGCTTGAAAAGAGCATCTCGGGAGGCAGTTGGAGGACCAACAAATATACATCGATTCACCTGAAGAACAAGATGCAGCCTCCAATCAGCTTCAAAATCCCATAATAGATGCATATGGAATCAGCTGCCCAGATAAACAAAAGGCTCTCAATAGAGATGTGCCTTGGTGGAATGAAGAGTAAGCCAAACTTAGGAAAAAAGTAAGAAAACTCTCCAATAGAGCTGAAAGTCAGAGTCACTGGGAAGTCTACAGAGCGGCTCTTCCTTAGTACAACAAGGAACTCAGAATATCCGAGAGGAGAACATGGAAGCAAATGTGCGAGGAGATTACGGAATGAGCCCCAGCCCAACATCCCCAGAAAGTTATTTCTGAAGAATAAACCAACTGCACCGGTCTGATCAAAAAGCCGAACAGTGAATATGCAGAAAACAAGAAGGGAAGTATAAGTGTTCTCATCCAGACACACTTTACTGGGTCCAAGGTAGTTGAAGATGAACTGCAAAGTGCTCATCTGGAAGGAGTTGTCACCAACCACAACAGAACCAGCAGGAGCCTAGTGGGGAAAATCTTCACCACCCAAAAAATTGATTGGGCAATTGAGAGCTTTAAACCTTTCAAATCGGCCGGAAAGTACAGAATATTTCCCGCCTGATTACAAAATGGGCTTGAAATAATAGAGCCTTCCTTGAAAAGGCTGTTCAAGGCCAGTTTCATCTTCGGTGACAGACCGAAAGCCTGGAATGAGGCTGCAGTGGTGTTTACACCAGTGGTGTTTACGTCCAGCAGACGACCCGAAGTCTTATCGCCCCATCAGTGTCACCTCCTTCCTCCTGGAAACAATGGCGAAAATTATATAAGAAGTGAAATCCTTTTGGACAGACCGCTTCACAGGAAACAGTTCGGCTATGAAGCAGGCAAATCAACGATTGATGCTCCACAATGCTTAGTTGGAAGCAATGGAAAGACATACTTGGCCAAAAAAATTTCTCTATGTGCATTCATAGATATAGAGGGTGCTTTCGATAACACCTCACATCATCAGATCGCAAGAGGAAAGGAATATAAACACTCCACTGATCAGACGGATACATGCAATGCTGAAAAGCAGAATCAGAATCACACCGGATGAAGGTTGTTCCAAGGTGGGGTTCTATCGCCTTTGCTGTGGTCACTGCCCATGGATAATTTTTTTTTGTGGCTGAAATCTACTAATTGGCACCTAGTCACTTTTGAAATATTTACAAATCTTACTCTAATAATCAACTGTTATATAATATAACTAGCTGGTACTAGCGACTTTGTCTGGAATTAATCTGGAATAACGACTCGAAGTAACGCCGAATACTTGGTCGTCATAATCGGCCAGATACATACATGGAACAGTAAAAATATTTTTTCCAATGCTACATAGTTTTTGGCAAGACATGGAGTTTGAAGCCGAAAATGATAAACTGGTTATATTAAACGACCATCAAACCCATGGTCACCCATGCCTCATTAGTATGGTGGCCAAAAACCCAACAGCACTAGGCACAAATCAAGCTGCAGAAAGTGCAGCGGTTAGCCTGTCTGGAAATCACAGGAGCAATATTCACGTGCCCCACTGCAGCACTAGACATAATGCTGAATCTTCTGCCACTGCATTTGTGTGTAATGAAAGAAGGTGTATCTCGGAGGCTCTGTTGCGGCACCGTTTGTTTCAAGACCCCGGTGTCATGAAGACACATAGTGATGCGTTCCTGTTATCCATAGCAGAGCACATTTCAGCCGACAGATCTGAAGAAGCATCTTGAGTCGACACACCTTTTCGGAAACCATATTGTCTAGAAGTGAGGATGTTATATTTCTTGAGGTAGAATGATAGTTGGATTTTATAATTTTTTCGACAGCAGTGATCAGATAAATTGGTCTATAGTATATGAATTCGTTTTTATCGCCATTTTTATGGATGGAGATTACTTTTGCCAATTTCAGCATACCGTCATTTATCAGATATACTAGGGGTTTCATCATGAAACGGATTGTATTTTTCAGGAGTTCAGCCTCCATTCCATCGACCCCCACCGCTTTTTTGTTCATTAATGATTGGATTACATTTTTCGTTTCGGTGGGATTACTAGGAAATGAAAACATTGACGAATAATTGTTCTTATTTTTACTCGGAGCTTTCTAATTTGGGTCAGTTTTCATTTCATTTGATAGTTTCTTGCCTATATTGATGTAGGTATCATGAGAAAATTCAATAATTCCAGGAATATTATCCGTAGATCTTCCTTCTATTAATTTATTCATTGCCCAGTCAACCGTCTGGAGATGTGCCCTACGTTTGATATAGTCTACTGCTCTTGTATTGTTCACAAACATTTTGGTTTTATTTATTTCTCTATCCATTACAATTTGAAGATATGTACTATAGTGACTGTGAATTTTGTTGTAATAATAATGGGTAGCAAGAAATCAGTATCAGATTTTGTTCTGATGAATATGTGAAGTTTTCGTATTTTCTATAACACTTGTATAGTTATTAATCAGAAATATAAATTCGAATTCACTCATAATATTAAGTTATTCAACTGTTGATATATTCATATTCCTGATATTTATGTCACCAAGGAAGATGAAATAATCCGCGGTATGATAAAAATGAGATTACTTATGGGGATAGAAATTTCATTTAGTTTGGTTTGGTTATTAATGTAGTTCTTGGCTCCCTTTCAGGAAAATTGGCATCTGGTTTATTTTGGTGCTTTGTGTGTTTCTCAGATTTTGTGGTCGTTTCTCCTCCGTTGTAATCAGTATTGATGAGCAGGAGTGGTTTTTGTGGTGTTCTCTGCACTTTATATTTTGTAAGACTACTTTCATTGGTGGGAGTGTCAAATGTTTCCAACGATGATTTTGGGTACTGATTTTGGGGTTGCCGGAACACTCTTTTGAGTAGTAGGTATGATTATCGTTTCTTGCAATTCTTCTGCGTTGTAATACTCTATTAACAACTTATTTCCTGAGCGATATTTGTTTACCTCGGAGTTCATTGCAATTTTGGAGCACGATTGCTTAAGTACAGTCGGAGATAAACTAAATTTTTATATGGCAGCTTTCCGTGTTTCCAAGTGGGTAGATGTCGTTGATATACGTCCTATTTAGGTCCACACCAAGTAGTTCTTTCAGGTCTTCACAAATATTTTCAGGCATTAAATTTTTTCTTAAGTCCAAATACTATAATGTTATTTTTATTCGATTTCGTTCCAGATGTTCAATTTCTGTTTTCAGTAATTGATTTTTTTCGTCACGTTTCCTAAGGTTCACTTTTGTCTCCTCTATACTTAGTAGAAGGTTTCTTTCTGTTTCTTCTATATATTTTTAATATAATTCCTGTTGTGCATAATATTTCAATATAGTAATTCCAGAGTTGCTTCTTTTTTTTTGCATTATCACAATGAATAAACTCGGTAGGTATCAGTTTTTGAATTATGTGATCAAAATCGAGAAGGCTAATTGTGGGATAGCTCTATACCCAAACGTACTTATCAGTTGATGTTTATTTGTCTTTGTTCACGATTGGTAATATTTTGAATTCGGATGAAATTTAATCATAGTTTGCGAATATAGATCAATGTATTTCACTCATATCCATACTCGAGGCACTGTTTGGAAATTAATTTTTCAATTCAATTCGTTGTTTGATGCACTTATACGGAAGCCACTAATATGTGAATAGGGATAAAAAAAACAGCACTTTCTGCAATTCATTCTGACTCATCTGCAATTTTGATTTCGATTCGGTAGAAAAATTGGAAAAATAAATGATTGATTCGAAGAGATTGTTAGGAGAAACTGAATCTCCATGATAATTGCGTAAACCAAAAAAGTAATACACAAAATCTAACAAAAATATACACGCGTATTCTAGAGAGGTTCAACAGATTTCTGAAAAATGATAGATAAAATATTTGTCTTTTTCGTATATCCATTCATGAGATGATCAGAAAGCAATACGTGACGAAATGGAAAGTTTGGGAACGAATGACACATGGACATTAGTAGGTAGATCGAAAGCTAATGGTCAAAATGTTGAGAGCTGCATGTGGATATTAAAAATGGAGGATAATAGTAAGTATAAAGCTAAACTAGTTATTCGAGGTTGGAAGCAACGTTATTCTATGGATTATAACGAAATATTCAGTCCTGTATGGTAAGTTCCCCACTTTGAAATCGAATAGCTTGAGCTGCTAAATTTAATGGAAAAATTGTCAAATTTGATATCAACACGGCATTTCTTTCTGTATTTTTCAGAAGGATATTATTCAGGTGAAATGATCTGTAAATTCAACGAAGCCTCATATGGTTCGAAGAAAGGACCACTCAGATGGAGTCAAAGGATTACATGTGATTTGATGAACGTTGGTCTCATATAGATTTATTCTGAAAAATCATATGATTATATTTGAGGATAATGATAATCATATTTGAGGATGATGACGGTACTTTAATTTTGGGAATGGTATTATATATATATATATATATATATATATATATATATATATATATATATATATATATATATATATAAGAGAATTGCGTCCCTAAAACGCACTAGGAGTACGACTATTGGTATCGTGGGTTGGTCTATGCTGGCATCTGTCGGTGACCTATTGATGTTGTACGAAATCTCGTATCTTCAAAATTCCACGATGACAGGTCTAAGCTCCACCACACAGATTATAGGTGTCGCTATCTATAATTTGATACTGTTTATATATATATATATATATATATATATATATATATATATATATATATATATATATGTTGATGACGGTATTATATCTCAGATCAGATGATCAGATGGACAAACCAGGGAAAATTATTCATCAAGCTCGATACTGATAAAAATTACCATCAAATCAACGCAATGGAAGACCTAGCTAAGATCTGATTATTTTTCTATTTTTTATACACAAATACACTAGCCGTTGTTTCAATTTTTCTCGGTTAATATGTATCTAATTTCTTTTGTATTCATTATATATTTCGCAATTATCTTCATTATGGAGAAAATCATTCAATCCATTCACGTATATTGAAAATAAAAGATTTTTGCACATAATTAATAATAACTTTATAACCAGCAGTAATGCGTGCAGTTGAGTCTCACCCAAATAGGTTTATACTTGGTATTTCACCTGCCATTAACGCTGTTTTTATTTAGAACAGTTTTTCTCTATTATTTTTATTTATTGTGTTTTTTATTTCTATTATCATTATTGGTAGCTTGATATTTTTAGGGAAATTATCTTGTTAACATGACACCTGCATTTCTACGGGTGGGTAGTTTGAATGTTAGATCATTGTTGCCATCACTGCAAGAAATCAAATTATTAGCTTCGGTACACGATTTCGACGTTTTTCTCATATGTGAATCATTTTTATTAGGGATTTTTTCTGTAGTGAAAGAATCAATATACAAGGCATCTGTTGGGAACAGTTATGGATCAAGGTAATAATACAAAAAACGAAAATAGCTCTTGGAGTAATATATAAACCCCCAGCTCAGGATGACGTTCTTTTTATTGACGAGTTTGAAGACACATTGAGTGTAATTTATCCCTCGGTGGATAGAATTATTTGTGGAGGAGACTTAAATATCAACTTCGCACAGTATGATAATGCCACTGTTGAAAAAATATTATCAGTTATGCAATGTTTCGGATTGAGCCAAGTTATAGAGAACCACACAAGAATAACTGAAACCACATCCTCACTTTTAGATGTAGTGGTAACTGAAAAAGATTGGGTGATAGAAAAGGGTGTCGTTGATGTGATTGGGGTTACTGATCACATGTTGGTTCATTGTAAAATAAATATTATAACTGGCGAAAAAAAATTCAAATTTCATACCTATAGAAACTTCAAATATCTGAACGAAAATGATTTCAGAAGAGACTTATATAACAAACCTTTTTTTAATATTTATGATCAAGAGAGAGTTGATGAGAAAATTTCATTCCTGGTTAATTGTTTAACGAACCTTTTTGATAGACATGCACCATTAACATCATCAAGGATAACTAAAAAGCCTGCTCCCTGGCTGACAGGGACTCTGAAAGAAATGATGGAAATAAGGGACAAAGCTTCTAAGAAATCAAAGTCATTAGCTCATTTTCAGTTATACAAAGACATGCGAAATTACACAAATCAGGCAGTCAAGAAAGAAGAAAGAACTTATTTCGCTTCTGAATTCAGTAAGAATGATAAGAAAAATTTTTGGAAAACGTTAAAATCTAATAACTTTTTACCCGATAAAAAACGTGATATTCCAGACAATTTGAAAAATCCAAATGAGCTCAACAATTTCTTCATTAATTCTATTCCTTTTCAGGAGCCGCCGGTAGAACTCATTTCCTTTTATAGGGAAAATAAGCTGATAGACCATGCTTTCAAATTCCATGAAGTAAATGATATGTTCATATTCACAATTATTTCTAATAATTAATCATGACATTTATATTTTGTATTTTGGTATTTTGATTATTAGTTACCTTTTTGTGTTCTTGACGTATCCTATATCATGTATTTGATCTTGAAGGATTCAATAAATTATTATTATTATTATTATTGATCAAATGCAATGGGTAGTGATTTTTTGAACATAAAACTAATTTAAATGTGCTGTCCACATATTATTCCATACATAACACATATTATCAACTTTTGCCTCATGAATGAGATTTTTCCATCTGTATGGAAGAGGGCGCTTGTGAAGGTGTTGACTAAAAAAACGAATCCATTAAGTTACAAAGATCTACGTGCTATAAGCATATTACCAACCTTATCTAAGCTACTTGAAAGAGCGATTGAGGAACAGCTGAAAGAACATATTAACCATTTCTCCATACTTCCGAATACCCAATCTGGATTTCGTGAAGATTACAGCAGCACAACTGCCCTGTTGCATATAGTTGATGATATTATAAGATCCAGTAACTTGGGCGAAAACACTATACTAGTTCTTCTAGACTTCAGTAGAGCCTTCGATACAATCAATTACAATCTAATGTTGTCAATATTGGGTTACATTGGAATATCTAACAGTGCAGTATCTTTAATCAGATCATTTCTCAATGACCGTCAACAAATTGTCTCTATTGATGGAAATCACTCGCAATATTTAAATCTACGCTGTGGAGTGCCCCAAGGTTCTATTTTGAGACCCTTGCTATTCGCCATTTATACTTCGCAGCTTATGAAATGTCTTCAGTTTTGTAATATCCATCTGTATGCAGACGATACACAGTTGTATTATAGTTTTTCCTCGGACATGGTGGATGATGCTCGTAGTAGAATAAATAGTGATTTGAACTCATTTGTGGAGAAAGCCTCTGATCATTGTCTGATGATAAACAATACTAATTCTAAATATATTGTTTTTGGTCCCAAGCATACAAGGAATACTGTTCGATTCTACACTAATATAAAGATGAATGATGAGCAACTGGAGGTAGTACATGAAGCAAAGAGCTTAGGGGTAATTTTAGATGAAGACTTGAGATCTGAAAAATTGTCAAATTGTCAATCGTGCATATTATTCACTTAAAGTTATTTATGGCAACAGGTATTTTTTACCACCTAAAGTGAGGTCAACATTATGTGAAGCCTCGGTCCTATCTGTTTTCAATTATGCTGATGTATTGTATGGTCCATGTTTAACCGTTAAGTTCAAACAAAAAATCCAAAAGGTTCAGAACTCGTGCCTACGATTTATTTCTGGTATCCGAAAGAGAGAGAGAATATTTCACAAATTGAAAGCTATCGGATGGTTAGACATGGAAAATAGAAAAAAACTACATGCTGCCACTTTATTCCACAAAATAATCATGTAAAAAAACCCTCCTTACCTACATCAAAAGATTTCTTTTAGAACTGACGTGCATAATCTTAATATAAGGCACAAAGGCCGACTTACCCCTCCAATATTTCGTTTGGAGATTTTTCGGAGATGTTTCACGTACCAGATATATGCATTGTATAACGGCATTCCTGATTCAATCAAACAGAAAAATCTTCATTGGTTCAAAAATGATTTCACTGAATTTCTTTTGCGGTAACTGATTCTGACATTCAAGCCACCTATCTCACCTTTCTCATCCCATCCCTATGTTAAGATCACCCCTAATCATAACTATGGCGATTATATTGTTCATTTTTTTTTAATTTACTTATCAATTGGAAATAAATGATTACCTTCACCACCTTGTGGAAGAGCAATTTCCATGGTGATTCGTCACTATTGAAATTGAACTCCGCCTTTAATTTTCTTCCAAAGTTAAATATGCTATATATTTTTATTTTTATTCAAATGACTGTACCGTTGAAAAGGAAGAAAATAATAAAGATGATATTATTATAATTATTATTATTATTATTATTATTATTATTATTATTATTATTATTATTATTATTATTATTATTATTATTATTATTATTATTATTATTATTATTATTATTATTATTATTATTATTAATTATTATTATTATTATTATTATTATTATTATTATTATTATTATTATTATTATCAGTTGTTCATTGAATATTGTTATTTCAGCTTTGAAAAAGGAATAAAATAATTCCAAAACATTAGCGATGAAAAGTTTTACTCCTTGGTCCCTATTACCGTTGAATCCAACCATATTGAATTCGTGAGACGACGAATCATTTATAAATTGATGATAATATTGAATTTGGCCGAATAATGAGCTAAAAACTTTCAATATCCAATCAACTCCCACATTTATTTATGTATTCAAATATTTTTGGCAGTTTCATAAATATTTGCTATGGTATTGTTCCAGTGGAAAATTCATCGCATCATCCAACCATGAACTTTATTGACAGGCTCCTACAGAAAATCAACAGAGCGTTACGTGTTTCAGTCGGGGTGTAACATGAAATCATTAACAACCACATATACCACATCCACTACGCCATAATGTTCCCTAAACTACTCATCGTGATAACGAAACTCTTAGCAATTTACACTGATAGAAAAAAAAGTGTCGATGATATCTATGCATTCTCCATGATGATCATGTTAATAGTGAGCATGACTATAAATTTAAATAACATTCATTCGCGTCAAAGAAATTTTATTTCGGTGGTAGATTTCATGGAATACTTCGTAGAAGTAGTTAAGTGGCGTTGCATCTGTTGTGTCTGTTTACTATGCAGCTTTCGGAAAAAAGAAGAATTTATTATCATTGACCTCAAAACTGGAGAAATTGGGCAGGAGGTTGCAGATCGAAGACGACGGAGAAATGAGAATGATTATTATTTTTACTGGTTGTCATCTACTCACTAGTGCTCTGATCATCTTCTATCAACACTGTCATGGTTATGGAATTCCATGGCAATATATACCCCTCACTGTCTTATTATTTATGAATCTCCACATCATATTATTCACTGTGCTTCTGTACAATAGCACTGCCAAATACATCTGGAAATGCTGTTTCAAATTCAAGGAACAAATAGAAATCACCAGGAAAGCATTTATCCAATACAACGTCTGCAACCAAAAAGAAGCCTTGTTGTCGGATACTGAATTTTTATCGACCTACTACGTTGATATTTTGAGGATAATTATATCAACGAACAAGGTTCATGGTATGAGAATTGGATTTTCACTGGCTTTTTTTTATCTCAATACTATAAAAAGTCTACAAAGTGCTATAATTCTTGGAATATTAACAAGAGAGGACCCTTGTAGAATTTTACAAACAATTGTTAGTATTTGTTTCTCGCTCTCATTCATGGTGAGTTTCTGTAATATCATCATAATATAATTCATTTCGAATATGGAGATAACAGGTTGACCGTCAAGAGTAAAACTGAGGTGTTACATTTGAGCGTCACGTGTTTCCTTGAGCATACACAGGGTGTGACCATGTGAGGCGATGTGTATCCTCAAGGCACACGTTCATAGTTTAGTCGTTGGCCTCTGTATCCTACAAGACGCTCATGTTCGTGCATTTTGATTAGTACTGAATACTGAAGGTCTCCGACAACCTAAAGAAATTAATAACGATTTCGATGTACGCACCTGTTAACATTTGAGAACTTCGCAAACAACTGATATTTATTTCCGAACTAGATTAAATCAGCCATGCTGCCATGCACCATTCATGTGCCAATAGTAAAACTACACCTTTAGGATAACAGAAATCAACATAGAAAAATTGTAGTGCGCGGTGAATGGAAGGGTTAAAAAACAAATAGAGTAGTTCAAATAAAAAAGTGGTTTGCTGTTATTTACATATAAGACGTATATCCTTGAGCACATACGTGGTCCCCACTACGCTAATTTTATGCCCTAATAATTCCAGAGGCCATGTGTATCCTGAAGACACACACGAAAAAACGATAAATTTCAAGAAAAAACAGCTTTTAAAGCATAATTGAGCCACTGAACAAGGTTTTTTTACATTTCGAAGAAAAATAAAATACATGAAAAACATGTAACACCTCAGTTTTACATGGCAACACCCTGTGTATCCTCAGGGAAACACGTGGCGGTCAACCTGATAAATCAAATTTTTGTAGTGTCGCTTGATTCTGGTTTTCTGCTGGGACGTGTATTCGCCCGTTTTTCAGGTATTCAACCAAATTATGGATATCATGCAAAGTTCTACAGGGTAACTTTGCAACTATCCGTTGCGAAATTGAAATTGATAAATATTAACCAATAGTTCAAGATCCCAGCACCGGCAAACCTAGGTCATTTTGGCAAAGCTGAAATTTTGAGTATGAGTAGTGTAATATGTGGTTGAGAACGTATGCATACTCGCTAGATTGAAAGCGGGGCGTTTTACACATAGCAGATACCAAAAAACATAGAAACCTTACTCACCTACGTTATAGTATGGCAATACTTTCGACAATTAATATGACCCAGTTAGCCGAGTGGGCTAAGGTGCCAGATATGAGCTCTATTTTTTTATTTGAATATCCCAAAACAAATCATTTCTCAATTTCGAAGTGAAAAAAAAAATGGTCATGCGTGGGGATTCAAACCCTCGCTAACGTTTGAGATCCAGAGCTTGAATCTGACGCCTTAGACCGCTCGGATAATTAGCTGATAATGATCGTCGAAAGCATTACCATACCTCAACTAGAGTGAGAAAGTTGTTTAGGTACTTTTGTACCTGCTACACTATTCAAACTAAAATTTCAGCTTTGCTAAAATGACCTAAGTTTGCCGGCTCTGGGATCTTACTCTACAATTCATTCGGGATGACCACATGTAGACCGGTTTGGGGTATTTGCTCCTCACCAGTATAGGGTAGGTCAAGCAGACAATGATTGATGTCTCGTAACCCGAAGTTCATTCACTCATTTGTTTCCGCAGGATTTCACCAAGCAAATGGAAAAAGACAATTATCTAACACCATCTCGCCTCCAACTTTCGCAACAATGGTATTCGAAGTGTCACAATTAAATATTGAATAGAAATATTTTTCTGAAAAATGAAAACTCTACAATGAAAATGAAGCAACTCTGCTTTCTCTACTGATTCCAGTTCCTCCAGGTGTCCTTCCTTTGGACAGAATCCTGTGAGTATGCGGATTTTGTTTTTGTTTGGAGTGATGCATTTGGTGGATCTCTTCTGGTTGCGAATTTCCAAAATTATCTTCGCTATCCTGATCTTGTAGATCTTCCCAATATTTGGATTTTTTGATGGGCATTAACTTTTTTGTTTTCACAATATTGTATAATTGCAAATCTCACCAGGGGATCGGTTTCCAAAAATGATGTTTCAGCCCCTTTCTGCGAGTTCATCTGCTATTCCATTTCCCTCCACACCTGTATGCCACAGAGTCACGAAACCCGCAGGAGGGTGACCTTGTTTTGCCTGCTTAGTTCGATTGGTTTCCCTAAGTAGTCCCATGCCATTTTTGAGATCATTCTGTGAGAGCTCAGCGCATCGATGTTGGTGTATTCCCCCTAACGAAGGCTTCCTGATCAGCCTATAGTTCCAGAGTATTTTGTTCCTGGTTCATGTACCTTCTGTTGTTTCAGAGTCATCTGCCTATTATGTGATGACATTTCTGTTCTGTTCGAAATGGTGTTGTAGGCCTATTTACTTTTGCATCTGTTCTGTGTCAATTCTTCCACAGAAATGAACTTTTTTGGCATAACGTCCAGGGGCATGTCCCAGATTTGATCATCCCCAGGAGGTAGTGTAATCCAAAATGCATGACGAATAATCATAATTTGGAAGAGACTCATAGAAACGTAATCTTATATATGGTTCCGCAAATGTATCATTCCGTACCGAATCCAATATACAGGGTGCTAACAAATAAGTACGAGAGTTTTTAGGGGAAGATTTCTTGTCGAAAATTAAAGGTGGTCTTTCATGTAAACAAAAGCTCTTAGGCCTTACCTTGAAAAGTTACACGCTTCCAAAAATGAAAAAAAAATTTTTTTTCTTGAAATCGCTGAAGATTTGGAGGGATGGCATTTTGTGAGCATGTTCTACCAATGAGAAAGCTACCTGAGTATTTTTTCAATTTTGTTGTGATCATTTGAAGGTGTGAAACATGCAACCCCTATTCCATTTTTTACCAGAACTTTTTAACGAAACAAAATTTTCCAATTTGATAATATCTGTTGAAAAGAACGAGCCGTTGCAGAACTTCTTTAACTCCATTGATGTGTCCGTAAAAGCAATAGTTTTCTAGTATAAATATTAAATACAACATTGTGCATGAACGGATCTTCTGTAAATGGAATCAAAAAAATCTAGTAGGTTGCTGTCACGTTTTGTTTGCACAACTTGTGACTTCAATCGTAGTATCTTGAAATGAAAAAAGTAGGTTGCTTTCAAGTCGCTTTGATTCCTATGTGGTAGTTGAAAGTTAAATTGTGTCTTTCGAATCTTCAATATGAATAATCACACTAACGCTGAAATGACCGATATGCATTTCATGTATGATCGTGCCAATGAAAATTTTTTGGAAGCTATACTGCTTCATGCAGAGATGTATCCCCAGCGCGTGATACATCATTACACAATTTTTGCACATCTTTACCAACGTATCTGTGAAAGAAGGACTTTTGAAAAACGAACATCTGATTGTGGTCGTCCACGAGTAATAAGAACGGTGGCCCTGAAAGAAGAGGTTCTCAATATGATTGAAGATTCTCCGGAATTGAGTACAGGACAAATTGCTAACACACTTAATGTTAGCAATATAATAATCTGGAAAATTTTTAAGGATCACGAATTGTATCCTTACCATATTCAACGAGTCCAGGCACTTTTGCCGCGAGATTTTCTTCATCGAGTAGACTTTTGTCAATGGAGTCTTTAAATGATTACCCAAAATGCTCAATTTTTAGAAAACGTAATATTCACTGACAAATCCAACTTTTCAAGTCAGGGGATTACAAATTTTAATAACAATCATCTATAGGCCGAAGATAACCCACATGTGATTCAAGAAGTTCGGTATCAATATAAATTTTCACTCAACGTGTGGGTGCAACACCCCTTATTTCTGAACCCCAGATTTTAAATTATATGATTCAAATTTAAAAAGGTGAAATCACTTTGCCGATAGGCTGCTCAGATGGATACGGTTAGGCCGTGAGTAAGGTTCAATTAATGACTTTTCCTAGTTAATCAAATTTGTCCACTAAAAAAATTATACATTAATTAACTTGACTAGTTCAAGAGTTGGGCGCCAGACTTGCTAAAGACAAAAGTCAAAGATAAATAAAATTAAATAAATGTTACCTAGCTTGTATGGGAAGGCAAATAAATATGCAATAAATCAACTTAACAAATTTATTCCAGTTGGAATTTTGAACAAGATAAAAAAATTAACAAATACTAGAAGAGTATTGAACTTATCTTAAAATGATGGAAAAATTACATAAAACCAGTATTTTGACTCTGATCAAAATTCGAACATTTACACCTATGATTCCTCCAGTTGTTGGTGCCACGAATATACCTTCGGAGATCTTGAGCGAGATAGATGAAGGCTAGTTTCTTGAAGCTGGTCTAAGCGGTTCTAGGAGGAACTTGGTTTCAGCGGTTACGATGAAGATGGTCTTGGGTGGTTCGATAGTTGATTTCAGACCCCCTTATCGGCGTGAATTTAGTTGATCTTCACGGACCAGTGCTGATATTGATGTGCTGTAAGACCTCCCAGGCTACTAGTCCTTCCGTCTCCGTAGATGGGTTCCCTCCGTGGTATATATCATGCGAAAAAGATGATAGGAATCAAAATATGTACAAAAAGGGGAGAACGAAGGATATCCTTTGAACCTCAAGTTTTATGTTTCAAATTTTAATCGAAAGTCAAAAGATAGATGCAAATGATAGCATACAATAAAAATCTCAGTCTATATAAAAGACTGGAAAGTTACAGTGAAAGAACAAAGATAATAAATAGCAATCCAATCTGTATTCTGAGTTAAATTTATAAGTTAATTTTAATAATTTAAAAAAAAATAAAGTATTTTAAAAAAAATAATAAATTGCAAGAAAAAAAAATTTTTAAAACCAGAGAAAAAATATAGTATTTTAAAGCAAAATACTATAAAATTGCCAGAGAAAAAATCTACTATTTTAAAGCAAAATATTTAAAGGTTGCCAGTACAAAAATATACTATTTTAAAGCAAATGCCAAAGGAAAATATAGCGTTATAACCAAAATACTCTAGTAAGCTACAAAAAAAATAGAGGGTTTCTGAACCAAGATAATAATCAGAGTAAAAGTATACTCTTCAGCCAAGATAAGAAGAGAGAGACACACGTCTTTCAGTGAGCACGACTCTCTTAGATAAAGATAAAGTGAAATAATTCGTTTTATTGAAGAATTTCCAAAGATAAACCGAAGAGGGAGACCACACGTCTTTCAGTGGGCACAACTCTCTTAGATAAAGATAATTTTGAAATAGGGCGGCAATTCCCTTTTCAAATCGATAAACAGGTAATTCTCAAAAATTTTGTGAATCTCCCTGCTCTTGGCGACAAGGTAGTAACTGAAGTGAATTGACTCTGCAACGATCAAAAATCAAATAAGCTACACTGGGAATTGAATGGAGTAATAGATATAAGAAATTTATTAAACGGAAATCAACTTTACGCTTGAGGCATATATTGAATCGAATCGAGTGTTCTGAGACTGTTAGGCCAAAGGTACAACTCTCTCCATAAGCAATTCTTTCTCAAGAGAAAAGAAAATTACTCTCATAAACATATAGTTATGAAATAAAGAAAATTGCTAACCAGAGAGCCGTCCTATTAGTCACTCCAAACAATCAAATACGCCCTTCGCTTCAATCAGAATCCTTGGAACAATCCACTGGTAGTATGAGGGGAGTAAGCTCTAGTCCATTCGAGATTACCAATTACTTGGTACCTAAAAAATGCAAAAGCGTAGAACTGATTTCCAATGAAAAAAATCAGTTCCCAATATTCGGAACAGATGTTACGTTAGCCACAATATGTAGAATGAATGATTTGTCAAAATGGCCGAAATATCTATATTTAACCTTCAAAAATTACCATGCGGTATATCCAAGAATTCTAATATTACAAGCCTAAGGAAAAAGAAGAAAATGCTAATCAGCTACAACATTAATTGAAAGATAAAGCGAATAATATTACTCAATTAAACTCCAGCAGTGAAACTTATTCAACTTATAGATCTTACCAAAATCAATTCACTCAGTCCATCTGCCTATCTCGACGTTCAATTCAAGAAAGAGAACGATCATCCTTTCGGTTCAACCAAATCACAGTTCACCTGTTTTTCATTCTCGGTTTCTTTCCTATTTAAAAAAACTTGGAAAAAACAAAACGCTCGATAAACCCGATCGACACGAAAATGAAATGTCACGGTCACACTGTCAAAATACCATTTTCTAGGGACAATAATGAACGCACATTCTTCACGACCTGAGCGCAGTGACTACTGACCCGTACTACCGTAAAGATAACCGGAAAAGTTATGAGAAATTGGTTGTGTAAGGACGTAACGAAAAATTCGTTACATGGGTCAGAATTATTGGTGAAAATATTATTGGACCGTATTTTTCACCGTTTAGGCTAACTGGTGCAGCCTATAGAAATTTTCTCCAGGAGCAGCTTGCCATTTTACTTGAAAATGTTTCATTAGCTATTCGACCACGATTGTGGTTATGGTGCGCCAGTCCATTCCGGCATGAGTGCTCGTCAGTACTTGGACGACGTGTATGCAAATCGTTGGATAGACAGAGCAGGATCTGAACCTCGGCCTCCCAGATCTCCAGACTCAAACCTTTTGGACTGTTGCATCTGGGGTCACCTGAAGTCCTTGGTTCATACGACCCCCATTGAATGTGTGAATGATTTGAGGAATCGCATCATTGCAGCCTGCGAGACAATCCAAAACACACCAGGAATATTTCAACGATCACGCCAGTCTACAAGACGAAAACTTGATTCCTGTCTAATGGTTGGAGGTGGTCATTTCGAGCAGTTCTTATAACTCCGTTCCGTTTGATCTTGTTGCCTTTCACTTTGTTGTAATACACATAGTTTTGTGTTGTTTGTATTTCTAGTTTTATATTCTATCAAAACAAAACATGGTAGCGATACATGCCTACATTGAAAGTTAAAATAAGCGAAATAATTTCAAAATACCTCGAATGAAGTCGCAAGTTTTGCAAACAAAACATGACAGCCACCTCCTAGATTTTTTCGATTCCATTTACAGAAGATCCGTTCATGCACAATGTTGTATTTTATTTTTTTAACTTTTGCTTTTACGGACACAACACATGAGTTAAAAAAGTTTTGCAATGAATTGTTTTTTTCAGCACATATTTTTCAATTGAGAAATTTTATTTCGTGGAAAAGTTTTGGTAAGAAATGTTTCCCCCCTTTAAAAGATCACAACAAAATTAAAAAATATTCATAGGAAGCTTTTTTATTGGTAGAACATGCCCACACTACGCCATTTCTTCAACTCTTCAACAATTTCAAGATTTTTTTTTCTCATTTTTGGAAGCGTGGAACTTTTCAAGGAAAGGCCTAAGAGCTTTTGTTTACATGGAAGACCCCCTTCAATTTTCGACAAGCAATCACTCCCTGAAAACTTTCACACTTATTTGGTAACACCCTGTATGTAAAATATTGAATTTCGCTTACATTTTGATGAGAGATATTTGCTCTAATTGATACCATTTATTGAACAATTGCGTTTTGATGTACACCTTCTATTCTCTTGTGACAAAATGAATACAATGCATTTCGCTGTGAATTTGTTTTTTTTAACCAAATTTTTGTTCAAAATTTCCCCATTGTGTGCCAAGATGAGTTTTTTCTTTGCGAATTTGGAAATATCTTGTTGATATATTTATGGTTTATATTATTCACAGAATGTCCATGCGAAGGAGTGAGTATAATAATAATAATAGAAATGATAATAATAATGAGAATAATAGTATATTTTTCAACGAGCGTATAATGATGGCTATAATTCTCGAGGATAAAAGCCGTAGGTGAGTTTCGGAATTTACCGTGAGAATGATAGCTATCATTTTACGCAAGCAGAAGACTACTCTTTCTGCAATCTAAATATTATTTATGAAAATAATAGATACTTCTGTGAGGAATTATCCCACTTACATCATTTCATGTATTCCTATTCCATACATTCCATTTTTATTTCAAATATTCTATTTTATACATGATGTTAATAATTCAGTTTGGTGGAGGCGATTTTACTTACCTGTACGATTGGAAATTTCCCTAAATCAAAAAACCAATTTCGAAATTGACGAACAATTCTCCGAGCGTATTAGTACTCCAGCAATATCATCAAATCTCTGTTGGAATTTCTGCCCATCAAGGGACAATCTAATAACTACTATTTCAATAGGTGATTACGAGTAAGCCTAAAACAATTAGATAATTCAATTTCTCTGTTACTTATCTTTCTCATGATACCTTGAATGCGGATCATGTATTATAGTTCCAATTTCTCTATTCTCTTGTGATCAATTCTGACGTTTTGTAGAATAAGCATTTTTTTCAATTGCATATGTTTCACATAAAACCACTACAGTTCGCCGGATATTTACGATATTTGTAGTAAAGCAAAGTTGCTAATGCACTGACCCCATAATATAGTAATGGCATCGGGGAAAGTCTCACCTGAAACAAATCATTATATTCAGAATATAATCTTCATTTTAATTATCATAAAGTAGGTGTACAGTGGCAAACCCTATTGAAACGCCTATGGTGGACATTTATCCTATCAGCAGTGCGTCGATCACCAGTCCGACCCGATCTCGAACGAACTCGTCCGAGGGTTTTTGACAATAGCGGGTCGAGGGTGACAGAACGTTCTCTCGTTGACTGTACACACGTCAAATCTCAATTAAACATTTTCTTTTTCACATGAGTATTACAGTCCACTTATCAATGTAGTAGACACTTGAGGAATAAACCAAGATCAACAAACAAGTGTTTTACTCCACAACTAAGATGTATAAAAACCCTGGTGCTTGCACTTATACCTGTAGAAGTTTGGGATCGACTTGGCGACACTTGGCCTACTTGATAATAGAGATTACTAGCGTGTCAGATGGCGCCAATTTCGATTTAGTTTCAATTCAGTAACAGGGTATATTTATTTACTCAGATTTCTTTTTGAGGCTAACGTGTGGGCGGGATCTATTCTAGCTTTGCTATTGGTTTAAAAGAGACATCTGTCAAACTTCACCAATAGCAAAGCTAGAATTAGAAGTCCCCGAACATTGCACAAAGAAAGCACTGTCGTGTTGTTTTTCGTATTTTGGACGATTTGAATTTGAGGTTAACTGCATTTTGACAGACGGAGAATTGGAAATGAAATTGTCATTAAATTGCAGAAAATATAAAATTCAATGCATACAATATAACGAACTATAGAAATATCATTATTAGTCAATTCGTCAAGATTTGTACTTTCATTTTGGTCTAAATACAGGCGAAAATTTGAATCTGCGGCTTTATACTGTACACACAAAATGCAAATGTGGCCCATTCTACAAAAAGTATCCTTACACACTACACTACCTGAAAATAAACAATTCCTCACGCACTAATGAACTGATGAACGAGTGGTTTTTTTAAAGAACAAGCTCAGGAATAAGCTAAGCAAGATTTCATATCGAAGAGATGGAAAAAGCATGGATTAGATACCGACAAAACACTGAAAATAATTTCATATAAGATGCTGCAGATGTCAGAAATTAAGTTCTGACATTAAGCGAGAATATAGACAAACATTTTTGGACGGCGCCATCTACCACAGAGAAGGAAGCTATGTTGAAGTAACAGGTGGTGTCCCTTCAAAAATCTAAACAATATCGAATCAGTTCATTCACCAGGGTTCTTAGACATCTTATCCACAACGCATCATATGGTCCGTTCGAGCCGCATAGTTTTCTAACCTGAAAAAGTCAAAGTGCTGGAAGAAGCAAGAAGCAAGTCGTAGAGAACAACCAATCCAAAACGACTCACAGGAAACAAACGAAAACACCGTGAGTTGCCTTCCTATCCCACTCAAATCATACCTATCCTCACAATTTCCGAGTTATTCCTGCCATTTGATACAATACGCGCCCATACATATGGCCAATTTGCAACAATTGAAATCAAAACGTGCTTCAATAAAAAGTCAATTATCTCGATTCATGAACTACATTGAAGTATTCGACGAAGATACTTCATCAATCTATGAAGTTGAAACACGTTTGAAAAAATATCGAAATTCAATGTGAAATCGAATCCCTCTCAAATCAATCCACAGATGAGGAAGAAAGACAGACGTTTGAAGATAAATTCTTTAAAACCATTGGAAATGCAAAGAAATTCATTGCAAAACTGCAAAATATGAATATTTCGGAAAATGACGAAAATAGTGTTCATTCTGTGAATCAATTTGTAAGTCATCTAACTCAATCAAAGGTAAAACTACCAAGTATCAATCTATCTGATTTCCATGGTCATTATAACCAATGGTTAACTTTTCATGACACCTTCAATAGCCTCATTCACAAGGACTTGAATCTCTCTAACGTTAAAAATTTTTATTATTTACAATCCTGTTTGAAAAATGAAGCTGCACAAGTGATTCAGGCACTAGATATCTCCAACGATAATTATGATATTGCTTGGTCTATGCTGAAAGAGAGATACGGAAACAAAAAATTTATAATTCACACTCACGTCAAAACTTTATTTGAATTATATATATATGAAAAATGAATTCTTTTCACAACTCAGGAAGTTACTAGATAACTTTAATGAGAATATACGAGCTTTGAAATCATCAGGTCAACCTACAGATACCTGGGATACTCATTTAATATATATTTTAACATCCAAAATCGACACCACATCTAAACGGGAGTGGGAAGAACATGTCAAAAATAATGATAACCCTACAGTTAAAGAATTAAACGAATTCCTATCAAAACATTGTCAATTGTTGGAAACAGTTGAAAATAAAGTATATGAAAAGAAAAATTTTTCGAAAACATTTAGCCGTGAAGAAAAATCATCAACTCATATTTCGACCCGAAAGGTTTCTTGTTCTTTCTGTCAACAAAATCATTATAACTCGCGTTGCGATAAGTTCAGAAGTATGTCAATTCCGGATAAAATTTCAGAAGTCAAAAAATTAAGATCATGCTACAATTGTCTGAGACCAAATCATACCTCGAATGAATGCAAATCGAGCGGTTGCAGAATTTGTAATAAAAAACACTTTACTCAACTTCATCTAAACGAAGCTGTGCAAGGTCAAGTAGATCACATCCCAACAATGCCCGCGCAAGCAGAAAACGCCACTAACCCCAGTATATCGCAACCTGTCACTCTGACACAAACATTATTCCGCAGCACAAACAACACGCACAGTGGCGTGCGTCAAATTTTATTGGCAACTGTGCTTATAAACATTCGTAATTACAAAAACGGGATGATTCAATGCAGAGCTATGCTAGACAATGGCTCGCAGTCAAGCTTTATTACAAGTGCTTTGGCTAATAAATTGGAACTACAAACTAAGAAGATTGGTATACCAGTGGCAGGGATAAACAATTCTCTGAACAACATTTCAAGTCAAACAAAATTCATATTTCATTCCACCTACGGCAAATACTCATTCAAAGAAACATTTCTGATAATAAACAGAATCACAGAAAAGCTACCGCAAAGTTCTTTCGACATTTCTAAGTTGAATATTCCATCAAACATAAAACTTGCTTACAGCCTATTCAATGTTTCTGATTCCGTTGACGTTCTCTTAGGTGCAAACGTTTTCTTCGAAATTTTGAGCAACAAGCAATTGATAATCAACGGTGATAGTCTCATGTTACAAGAAACTAAGCTCGGCTGGATTGTTTCCGGTTCGATTATTTTTAATTCAGATCTTCTATCGCATCAAAGAACTATATGTCACTTGTCAACAATGAATATTGAAATTCAGAATCAACTCAAAAAATTCTGGGAGTTGGAAGGAGATAAACTAAAACACATAAATTCTAAGGAAGAAATAGAATGCGAGGAGCATTTTATTAATACGTTTAAACGCGACGCCACTGGAAAAATACAAGTTTCTTTACCATTGGAATTCAACTATGGAATGCTAGGTTCTTCCGAAGAAAATGCAATAAACCGATTTCATTATCTTGAAAAAAGTTTCGCAAAAAATAACGAATTCAAGGAGAAATACGTCAAATTCATGAAAGAGTATGAAGAACTTGGGCACATGACGCAGATCGATATTAAAAACGAAAATACAAAGAGTCCCGTATATTATTCACCCCATCACGGTGTAATGAATGAAAACAGTGCAACAACGAAATTACGTGTAGTTTTTGATGCTTCGTGTAAAACCACGACTGGTTTATCTCTAGACGATGTGTTGAAGGTAGGGCCAACAATTCAACCTGAGTTATTTGTAATAGCTTTGAATTTTCGTAAACACAACGTAGTTTTTGATGCGGACATTAAAAAAATGTATCGCCAAGTTGCCATAGTACCTAAAAATCGTAATCTTCCGAGAATCGTCTGGTGTACTGATTCATCAGAAGCAATCAAACATTACACTCTCAATACTGTAACGTACGGATGCGCATCTTGTAACGTATGGATGCGCGCTTGTAGATCAGTCGTGCAAGCAGCTATTGTTAATGAACGGAAATATCCCGCGGCAAGCGAAGTAATAAAAAATTGTTTTTATGTCGATGATCTAATCTGTGGTGCTCCATCTATCGGGGAAGCAATTATTTTGAAAGATCAGATAAATCAAATATTTCTTGAATCAAAATTTACTCTACGCAAATGGACATCTAACAAAGCTGAAATCGTTATCGATGAAAACTCCCATCATTCCGATGACACATATGTTTCACCAGGAAATGAAAATATCATAACTCTAGGTTTGGTCTGGAACCCTAATGATGATGCACTCATGTACAATACAACATTAACTCAATCCAGTATAGTTACCAAACGCTGTATGTTGAGTACTGAATTTCTGATGATGGATGCATATAACTGGCCCGAATCTAAATTCGAAATTCCAGAAGAAATTCCCGATGTCTATCGGGAAGTTCTTTGCGTCTGCAAAGAACAAAAAATCGCTCTACACTCGTATAATCCAAATCCAATCTTATATTCGGATCAATCTATTTTCGATAAGTTCTCAACATTTACGAAATTACATCAAGTATTTACATATGTACTCAGATTTTTACATAATATCAATCCCAAAAATAAAAATTTAACCGAGACACTTACAAAACACAAATTGAACGAATCTCTTAAACTACTGCTCAAGATGTCACAATCGAAACAGTTCCATCACGAAATCCAAGCACTTAATTCCAGAAAAATGATTTAAAATTCTAGCAAATTGCTCTCTTTGAACCCATTCATAGATAGCAGTGGATAACTACGAGTAGGTGGTCGTCTGAAACATTCCACTTTTGAATATGATATAAAACACCCTCCGAAACATCCACTCTCATATAAATTGATTGAATATGTACACAAACGGACTTTACACTCCGGACCACAAGCAGTCTTGGCCTCTCTCAGAAACAAATATTGGATAATAAATGGTAGAAATGTTGTGAGAGGAGTCATTCATAAATGTATCACCTGTTTCAGAGCTGAACCAAGCAATGTCATACCTATGATGGGAAACTTACCCAAATCCAGATTAGAACCTGCACGTCCTTTTTTAATCAGTGGTGTAGACTATGCCGGACCTATACTGGTGAAAGACGGGCGTCTGAAATCTCGTGAAATAATAAAAACTTATATTTGTATTTTTGCCTGTTTTACAACAAAGGCCGTACATATCGAGTTAGCCGGCGATCTAACTTCAGATACATTTTTAAATTACTTGAAACGTTTTGTATCAAGAAGAGGACTATGTTCGGATCTTTATAGCGACAATGGTTCCAACTTTAGGGGGGCAAATAATGAGTTGAAATCTTTGATGAAAAATAATAATAAGGCTACATTATCAGGCAATTTTCGTGATTTCCTTTCAAAAAACACTAAAACTTGGCATTTTAACCCTCCATTTGCTCCCAATCAAGGTGGGCTTTGGGAGGCAGCCGTGAAATCGGCGAAGAAACTTTTAATTCGTGAAATCGGCAACGCTCATTTGCCATTCGAAGGCCTGTATACGGTATTGTGTCAAATTGAGGCAGTTTTAAACTCACGTCCCCTAACGGCGCTCTCTAGCGATCCTTCTGACCTCGTTTCTCTAACCCCTGGTCATTTCCTTGTGGGCAACGCATTGATAGCCATTCCACAAACAGACTTGAGCGATAAACCTGCTCAGAGACTGAGTTTGTACCATCGACTACAACAAATGGTTCAACGCTTTTGGCAGCGTTGGTCGGCTGAGTACTTAACAAATCTTCAGCAGCGCTACAAATGGAAACGACGTGAACCCAATAATATCCAGATTGGAGATCTAGTGGTCCTGAAAGAGTCTGGACTGTCTCCGTTGCAATGGAAACTGGGAAGAATTGTGGCGCTCCATCCTGGTAATGACAAAGTTATACGAGTTGTGAGTGTTAAAACTTCAACTGGTGCTTTCAAGCGAAGTGCTATTAACATTTGTGTTTTGCCGTCAAGAGACAAAGAGACATGAAAAGACATTTATGCTAAAACCGCGTTTGTATTGTTGTTAATAATTCCTTATTTGTTTTCTTTTGGAACTGATAACTTTCAAGGCTGGCGAGATGTACAGTGGCAAACCCTATTGAAACGCCTATGGTAAACATTTATCCTTTCAGCAGTGCGTCGATCACCAGTCCGACCCGATCTCGAACGAACTCGCCCGAGGGTTTTTGACAATAGCGGGTCGAGGGTGACAGAACGCTCTCTTGTTGACTGTACACACGTCAAATCCCAATTGAACATTTTCTTTTTCACATAAATATAACAGTCCACTTATCAATGTTTTAGACACTTGAGGAATAAACCAAGATCAACAAACAAGTGTTTCACTCCACAACGCATCAGTAGGAATCATTTTCGTTATTCAATTATCCAGAAGTTTTTACGTATGGAACATTCTAGTAGCCATCATCTGCAAACTGGTCGAAGTACAAGGACCAGGGCAGAATAATTATGCAATATCGATCTTCTCATTCAAACTATATCGCCGAAATATACATATATCCAACTCTTGATCTACATGGGGAAAGTAGTGATTGTTTCACCTGATACTATTTCCCTAATTATTTTTGAGCCGATCAAATCAGTTTTATAGTGATTAAACGTCTTCTCTCTGTTTTATACTGACTCTGTTTTATACTGATGATGAAACCACATACTATTCAATGTAGTTTTGCGATAAAACGACACTAAGGTCCTGTTAAAATTATATGTATTCAATTCCTATGTAGGGAAACGGAAAATGCCAAAGTGATCAAATAAGAGAAGCTCAACCAACCATTACAGTGATTTGATATGTTGAAAGAACCAGGTTCTCATAATATTAACAGTTCTCGAAGAGTAGTGATTAGCGTGTCGGTAGTCTCTCACCGGGAGGCTCTGGTTCGATTCCAATACGAGAAGCTTTTTTTTAAACTGTTTCAGATACAAACATATTTGATTTGATAGTGAATATATATATATATATATATATATATATAAATATATATATATATATATATATAACGAGAATATGAAATTCGATCAGAATCACATGTCTAAGCCTGTTCATGTTCCCAATCATCAGGCTTGTGGTCTCTTTCAAATTCGTATCAGATATCTCGAGTTATTACATCGGTACGTACGGAAATATGAACAGTATCAAATTAGATAGCGACTATAATCTGGTTTAGGGACGCAATAAATAACGAGAATATGAGAATTGTTACGAATCAAAGGAGATCACCATGTCTCACTGTTCATGGTTTCCATCATCAGGACGGCTTGTGGTCTCTTTCAAATTCGTATCAGATATTCGTAGGTTACATCGTACGTACGGAATATGACAGTATCAAATAGATAGCGACACCTATAAACAGATTATAGGTGTCGCTATCTATAATTTGATACTGTTCATATTTCCGTACGTACCGATTGGTAATAACCTACGAGATATCTGATACGAATTTGAAAGAGACCACAAGCCGTCCTGATGATTGGGAAACCATGAAACAGGCTGTAGACGGATGGTGATCTCCTTTGGATTCGTAACAGATTTCTCATATTCTCGTTATTTGTATTGCGTCCCTAAAACACAGATTATAGGTGTCGCTATCTATAATTTGATACTGTTCATATTTCCGTACGTACCGATTGGTAATAACCTACGAGATATCTGATACGAATTTGAAAGAGACCACAAGCCGTCCTGATGATTGGGAAACCATGAAACAGGCTGTAGACGGATGGTGATCTCCTTTGGATTCGTAACAGATTTCTCATATTCTCGTTATTTGTATTGCGTCCCTAAAACGCACTAGGGTACGACTATTGGTATCGTGGGTTGGTCTATGCTGGCATCTGTCGGTGACCTATTGATGTTGTACGAAATCTCGTATCTTCAAAATTCCACGATGACAGGTCTAAGCTCCACCACACAGATTATAGGTGTCGCTATCTATAATTTGATACTGTTTATATATATATATATATATATATATATATATATATATATATATATGGGCGAGTTCAAGAGCAGTGAATGGTTCTCTAAAACGAAGCATTCAGAAACGGACACGATTCTTTCAATTTTGGAACGAGAATTTTTTAATTTTTCCCGTTGAAAATTCAAAAATAACATAATTCTGGTAATTCAATCCAGTTTCAAATGTGATTCGGGAAATATTTCCATCAAACATCATTCGTGCTTGAGGATTCCTTAATTTTCGAGAGTGAGTGCTTGAGGTTTTATCGCTAATTTTATTTTTATTTTCCCTCAAGCATTTTGTTTCTAGGAAATTCAACTCGTGCAATTTGAGGCCTCATTATCGAACATTAAATTACTCAAGCTTCGCTTTCGTGATTCAATTAGGTGATAAGACCGCAAATCGTATTCGGTGGTCTCGAAAGGGGTTTCCAAGAAGAAGAAATATTTTTATTTCAATGTCTATGCCAAAAGGCAGCTGGGCTAGTTATTTTGGATAATAAACAGAACACGAGGGCATCGTGATGACTTTCTTGCACAACGAAAACTTTTCTTGAATAAATAGTATAACTGATATTTCTTGGTGAACAGTTCAAATATTGGTGCATTTACAATGAAATCATTATAGTCCTTCAACGTCAAAATTTTTTCCTGAAAATGATCGATTAAATGTCATTGTAGAAGGCATGATTGATCTATCTATTCTGATTAAAATTTAAAATTGGGTCCGAAATTGTAGAAACAATTAACAGCATTTTTAATACTACTTAGGAGTACAATAACATCCATTTTTGAAATTGAATCGGCATGTTGACAATATGTGCACAAAAATAGGAAAGGAAATTGGATAATTCTATAGGATATCATCCTAAAGTAATTAATTTTCATTTAGAAATACCCAAGAAGATTATGTTGTATGAAATCCAAAGGAAAAAATGATGAACTTTATGTGCCTTTTCTTGGAGTTTTTTCTTACAAATTTGAATATAACAATCCTTCAACTGATAATGTTTAGGTGAAACAACCCATCCCCATCAATGAACCTGAATCCCACAGTCACTTGAAATTAAAACGGTACGAAAAACCAGGATATTCATGACAAACCTTTTTTAAGTGTATCATTGCATTATATCCCGCTGCCAAAAGACATTTAAATTTTCCATTTTTTCAGTGTCACAATAAGTGGCACAAAGTTCAAATTTTTCACGGTGAAAATAGTTTTTCTCAAGGTCGTCGAAAGTAATGGGAAATGTAAAAAAATTATTTGCACAATCAGAATTCATAAGCCTATCTTTCTGTGTTCACTCAAAAATCCAGAACATGCTCGTAAAGAGAAAATCGATATAATTTCAGTAGTCACTCACCTATGGACATTAACGATTTCACTATTTTTTTTCCTTCAAAGACGAATCAATTATCAGGTTCACCAATACTTTCTACACTCACTGTGTTTCCACCTTGCATCTTTTCTCATGTATGCCTTTATAAACTCTGGATAAAAGCGAATTTATAACTAAAGCATTGCACTTCTGAACTACATTGTTCCTCTATAAAGCAAATGAAAAACACTCACTTCACTAAAGCATTTTCACTAAACTAGGATTACAAAACCACGAGACGTGTTTCTGTACAAAAGTTTCTTCGGGTGGAAATAATAATCTAATACAAAATACATAACAAATGCACTCTGCACTTACAGTCACTCAGTGCATTGTATGGTATGAGTATTGTAATTCGAAGAAGAGTGATACAGAGATGCCGCGAAACGGAGTTATCTCATAATTTTTTAAAACATCTGCATCTCAGGTACAACTGTTCCACAAGACAATTGGGGCACGATTCCTTCATCAACATGACATATGACCAGTATTATATCAATTATTTTTCAATATTAACATTGTTGACAGAAAAAATAGGACTTATTAATCAGATCGAGTTCTTGATATCCACCAACTGTGCCATTACAATTGATCAAACGTTGAGGGGAAAACCTACCCCCATTTCCCTGACGACGTCCCTAGTGGAGCATTCCGTATGATAGAAAGATCGTTTCGACTTTTCACCTATATCACAATTATTTCTAAGAGCCGCATTCCCTGACGTCAAGGGAGCCTACGACTCCGTTGATATACTGAAAGAGTCCCTACGGAATATCTCGCTACCATCCAGAATATGTAAACTACTTTGTCGGTTTCTGGTATTGTAATTATGTTAATTTTTTTGTAGGTTAGGTTCAGATTTATGTTGTTTTATCTTACAATTCTTGGAGAATAATTGCCTTGGATCCAGAAGTCCGGTTTCAACATGGAGTAATCATTTTTCTTCCTAAAAGTTATTTTGAAGATTTTTTCTGAGTGGTTTCCAATTTTTTAAGTATGGTTTTCCAACTCCGCCCCAATACATTATTCCATATGTAATATGGGATTCCACTAGCGAGTAGTATGATATCCGCAATTGGGACACATTCCATATATCTCTGAGGATTTTGGACTTGAACAAAAGGTGCAGGTTTTTTTTTTTATTATGATATGTGTTTTTCCCATCTGAGATCAGAATCTATAATTACACCTAGGTATTTCATTTCCTTACATGATTTTATATTCATGTTTTGATCTGAATAGAGATTGTGTAAGTTTGGAGGATATGCTTTATTAGTGAAAATGGTAGATAAAACGTTTTATCGAAGTTGATTGTTAGGAGCTTATTATCAAGCCATTGTTTGATTTCCTTGAAATCGGTTGCAACTATGTCCAATTTTCGGAGCTATAAAAAACTGCTGTATCATCAGCATATGTTGTTATTTTTCCGCAGCTCTGGACAGAGAATAGTCCATTCAGGTATATATTGAGAAGTATTGGTCCTAAAATAGTGCCTTGTGGTACGCCATACTCTATCACTCGGATTTCACTCAATGTATTGTTTATTTTCACGCTCTGGTGTCGGTTCGATAGGTATGATGCAAATGAGTTGTGTTGACGTCCCCTGATTCCCATATCTTCCATTGATTACAGTAGTAGAGTATGGCTTACAGTATCGAAGGCTTTCGAAAAATCAATAAAAACACATAGTGATGGTCTACTCCTGTCCAAGCTGGAGTAAATTTCTGAAGTCAGGTTCAAAATTGCATTTTAGGCAGAAATGCCTTCTCGGAATCCAAATTGTTTTTGAGAGAGTAGTGTATACTTTGTGAGGTACTCTGAGAGCCGTAGTTACAAGATTTTTTCAAATACTTTGGCAAAGTTAGTTATCACCGAGATGGGTCTGTGTTGGTAACGTTTTTGTGGTCCCCGTTTTTGTATATTGGAAACACAATGGTATGTTTAAATTTTTTTGGAAATGTACCGACTATGATACTTCCATTGATGATGAAAGCTAGTGGTTCCGATATTGATTCGGTGATTTGTTTTGATGTTTTGGATTTGATCGCATCCACTCCGGGTGTCTTATTGTTTTTGAGAGATGTTATGACTCTTATTATTTCTATAGTATTTGTGGGCTTGATGAACATGGAGTTCTCTATAGCTATTCTTTTTGGATTATTGAATTGTGGATTTGTGACTATTTGATTTGCTAAGTTTTTGCGAACTGAGATGTAATGTTCATTGAATGTGTTGGCAATGTATTTGGTTTCATTTATTTCCTGTCCATTATTCGTTATTGTCTTTATTGTAGAGTATTTTTTGTTCTGAGAACATATTTCTTTCACTGTGTTCCAGAGGTATTTAGTATTTTTTGCATTTTTTAATTTTTGTTTTATAAAAATTACATTTGGCTCGTTTCATAATTAATGTTAGTTTGTTTCTATAGCGTATGTATTCATTTTTGAAGTCGTTATTTAACGGGTCCCTTAGTAATTGTTGGGACATTTTATCCCGTTTATTGTTTGATTTTAATGCCAGCTGTTATCCAACTTTTTATTTTTCTGCATTTCACTTTAATTTTTCTAGTAGATTCTTTAATATGATTGTTGACTATGTCAATGAAATTATTTGTTGCAGTTTCAATATCCTGTGATTGGAAAACTGGTTCCCAGCTCACGGTTTTCAATAGATTTCTCAGCGTATTGTAATCTATCATGTGAATGGGGCTTTCATTGCTTTGTTGTTGTTTAGTTTCATGTTGTGGATTTCCGATTATCTATGTAGGGTACCGATATAGTGGTCTGTCAAATCAGTTTCTATTATGCAAGGTAGGAGATTATTCAGGTCACTTTTTTTTTTCATGAAGATATGGTCAATACATGTTTTTGTTGTTTGTGTAACCCTAGTGGGTTCATTGATGGTTGACGAGAAACCTCGTTCGCGCATTACCATAATATCGATATTGATATCTCCAACGAATAGTAGATAATCTGAATTGACATGAAGTGCGTTGGAATAGTTTTTGATATTTTCAATGAATTCATTTGCATTTGATGATGGTGATCTGTAGACAGCTATTATATGGAAGTTTTTACCGCGGTATAAGATATTGTTTACAAGAATTCGGTTATTATTTGGGAGATCTATTATTTCGTGGGAGAATTCTAGGTCTGACCTGATATATTATCACACCGTTACATTGATTGTATTTTCCTCCATTGTATATGGTATCATATTGTTCTAGCTTATATAAATCAGTGTTTTCAAGTTCCCTTGTTTCTGTTGATACAATACATTCAGGTTTGCAAGATATTTGTTTCAAGTAACATTTGAGACCATCTATATTTTTATTGATACTACGAGTGTTATTATTTATTAGCTTGAAATTAGTAGAGTGTTCATTGATTTTCATTAGTTGAATTATGTGCAGTTTGCTATGGTTTTTGTAGTTATTTCATCAATTTCATATTCTATAATATAGTAGTCCATTTTGTTGTAAAGTTATGGGGAGTTTACATGGGGAGGAATGTATGTGTATCAAATTGGGGAATGGAGTTAGGTTATATTTATTCGATGGTTGTAGATGTGGACCTTGTCTTGATCGTTTTGTTCGTTTCTGTTGGCGTGGCTGTCATTTTCTTTGTTGTTCCTGTTTTGGCGGTGATCGGGGATTTTTCTACCTCTCTTGTGGGTCTTCCTGTTGGGATTGTTTTGATGGTTGGAGTAGCGGGTGCCCTGTTTGGTTTATCCTCCACAAAATCTCTTTCCATCAGGTCATTCACCTTGTATGATATACCATTCACATAAAGTCTGTCCCCTCTGATATAACAGTTTTCGTATTTTTCTTCCTGTTTAACGAGGAATAGGTGTCTTCTGAGTATTTTGCTGTCTTTCCTTTGTTTTTCGGTAAGGTCGTGTGGAATGGCAATATTTTTTCCTTTCAGTTTCTTGCAGTTTTGTAAGATAATTTTCTTTTTCAGGTTCGAGACGAGTTCTATTTTTATGGGACAGTTATGAGTTTTTCCCAGAGGAGAGCAGTCACTGAAGTCACTTTCGTTCAGCTCTACGTCGAGTAGCTTCTTAATTACTGCGCACAGCTTTGGTGGGTTTATGTCATCTATTTTTTTGTTTAGTCCGAATAGTATTATATTCTCTTTGTTCTGGAATCTTTTCAGGTTTTCTACTTCTTCTTTAAGTTTTTTGTTCTCTTTTTTTAATTCGGTAACTGTATTTTTCGATTCTTCAATTTTGAGTAGGAGTTCCTATTCTTCAGGATCTCATCGTAGAATTTGTTGATTTTCTCTATTTCTGGCATTTTCTATTGTTTTTTTTTAACGTTTGTCGTCTTTCTGATGAGATACTTTTCACTACGGAAGGTTTTGGTTCCACAGTTGTTAAAGCTTTTTAGTACTAATAGCACCCCAGGAAAAATGTTGTGATCTGGCATCAGCGCTATTCAGAAGTTCAGGACGCACGGAGTTCCCAGGGTACAAAGTCCAATATTGGACGACTTCACTGGGATCGGACGAGTTCACTGGGATAGATAAATTGCTTGTAGTTTGAGATTCATGTAAAAACTGGTATGTACTCACATGGGTGGTGCATAGGTATGTAGGGAAGTGGGAAGTGTTTGTGAAGCTTGCAGATATCTTATTATCGCGTTCGTTTATAAAAAATTCACTTTGATTGTCACAGAAGTTTAGGAGTCGTTTTGTAAAACGTTGCCGTATGAATAAAATATGATTATAAGGCTACAGTTTAACGAAGCAGTCGACGAACTCGCGAAATAAAGCATAGTTCTGGGCAATTACTAGCGACCCCACCATGTACGAATGCATCTTAGAATACAAAAACAAACTCAAGAAATGGAAATAAGAACGGCAACAGTATTATACAAAAACCCACTCGCGATATAACCTTATTCAATCAAACATACCGAATGAGACTTGATACAAGAATTGGATTACTCTCGAAGATCCATTGTTACCATCAGCCGCCTGAAATTCGGGCACGCATGCTACCCTGCTCACTCAAAAAAAAAAAATGGCATTCTACAATCCGACTCATGTAACACCTTTCGTGATTTGGACCATATTTTTTTTGGTTTCTCCAAATATTCAGGACAGTCTGATGATCTCTAGAAAGTGGAGCCCTACCTCCATACAACCTCCTATCCTACCTTCCTTGTAATTCTAGAAGGATATACGATGCCCTATTTGATTTCACTAGAAACTGTGAGTAACTATAGATTGGGCGATAGTTTAGCTTCGTTACCAGTTTTCTTTCATCCCCTATCCGTGGTCCACCTAATCTGTACAGAACTCACCCTGACAGACCCCTGGGTGTGAAGAGTGTCCTTCCTAATCCCTCCCTAGTAGTCGACCCACCAATACTCCAGATGATATCGGTTAGGCTAGAGCAGATTTAGTTGTTAGACAATCCACTTCATACACACAAGTTGCTAACTAGGATAAGCTCCATAGCTACGAGGCAAAAAAAACAATTATTGCCTTAGAAAACTGCGTTCTGAAGAAAAAAAAAATATTTCGAGAATTTGGGGTAACTTCTAGTAAATTCAATAAATAAAGCTTCATGCGTTGCGTTGGTTTAATAAAAAATAATGATGGACTCCCTCAACCAATTCGATGCATATATAGGTACTGTTTAATTTTCACGTTCTGTATCAGTTGAGTTTTTATGTTATGTATTTCCAAGGAGTGAACATAAGAACATAATCCCCATAAATAATGAAATCCCTCAAAAGGACGAATTTCATGTGGAACAGCCAGGACACTCGAATTTCACCTCAAGGTAGTTGAAGACTACTCAAACAATGATCATTTATGTTATTCAAAAAACTTTACATTCCCCATTTTCAATGAGTTGCTGTACATTACGTCATTTGAGGAAGGGGAAGGAAGTCTTAGATAGCATGGCCAATTGTGACAAGATAAAAAAAGGAATCAGGTTAAATGTGAACATGGGAAAAAATCGATTTTATATAAAACCTTTCAAAAGTCAAGCTTTTATTCAAATGCACTGAAGAGAAGAAAATCATTACATAGGATGTGTGACGTAGGTTATTCCTTGAGTTATAGATTCAAAAGCTTATCGCGCAAAGTTTTCAGTTCAAATGCAAAAGCGACAAACTTTTAAATCCATAACTCACGGAATAACCTACGCCACACATCCAAAGCATTTTTTTTTCTTTTTGGTGCATTTGAATAAAAGCTAGTCTTTAAAAAAGTTTTTCATTAATTATTTTATTTTGTGTCTTGGTACTCAAGTACACCTCAATCTATGCATTTTTGTAGGAGCATCGTTTTTATGAGGCATTTTTCCTATGAGTTTTGAGCTTTCTAGTCCTTCAATGAGGATACCATCTGAAAATGAACTCATCCGCCATAACACCAAAATGGCGGATGAGTTCATCAAATCAATAATCTAAATTCATGATCTCCGACCCCAAAAACCCTCACATACCAATTTTGGATGGAATCGGACCATAAACACAGAGATCACCGGCCATCTTGGAGCCGCCATTTTGATTTTATGAATTTTGGAGAAAAATCATAATCTTTGACCCTGAAAACCCCCACATTCCAATTTTGAATCGAACGGACCATAAACCAAACTCTCCATTCCTTTTTTTTCCATATGCCGCCATTTCAATTTCAAAAATTCATAATCTCCGACTCCGAAAACCCCCACATACAAATTTTGAATCGAATCGGATCATAATCACAAAACTTGTCCACCATCTTGGAGCTGCCATTTTGTTTTTTCCCCCAACAAAAATTCCATAATGCATTGTCACCGGAACACCTGCCAAATTTCAGCTCAATAGGATGTCGGGAAGTGCTCCAAAAATGGATTAAATGTTTGAGCTGGAAAGAATGACAGAATGGCAGAATGACAGAATGACAGAATGACAGAATGATGGAATGACAGACTGACAGAATGACATACCAATGAAGCAAGTTAAATGAATGGTTGTAATAGTATATTATTTAGCGAGCGGTAATGTAGGTCATAACTCACGCAGATGAAGTTTGCAGCACGAGCCGCAGGCGAGTGTTGTAATTCATCAAGTGAGTTATGACCATTACCACAAGTTGAATACTATACTTTATCTACGACTATAACAATAAATATTAAGATACAAGAACAGAGAAAGAACTTTATTCACAAATCTTAATAGTTACCTATAACAATGCTATGAAAATTTTAATAGAAATAACTCATTTCTTTTATCAATAAAATTAACTGTAAAGTTTCAACAACCAGTAAACTGAATATGTGGGACTGAATTATGCAAGTTTATTGTTTCATTTTGGGTTTGTTGCATATATGTTGTTGAGTTGAGGTGTTATATAACTGTATATTTTATTTGCAGTATCTGTCTTATTCTTTTCGGAATCATCAACGTACCCCTCAGCCACAGTAGTTGATCGCCAACCGCCATGGCGTTTCAGTGCCGTTGTATCCCCTTCAGCATCTACTAATAAAGTTGCCGATGAGCGGCGAAAACAATGCCCTGTATATAAATTACAGTGTGGCAATTTTAAAAATGTAGCAATGTCTTTCCCCATTGCTCCAAATTTATGGATACCAATTCTTTGTGAGTGATATTTTCCATTTTGAAATTTAAAGAATAATATCGTTTGCGATCAGTAGGACGAAGATTCAAATAGTTCTCAACTATGGTATAAAAATTTCCCGTACCAGTGAATTTTCTGGCAATTTTGGTTTTTGTAGTACACTGACCATGAAAATAGATCCATGATCTTCTAAATCTGTAATTTGCATAGAATGCAATTCTGCTGCACGACAAGCACCCATAATGCCCATTATTAAAGCAACCTTGAATAAATTATGTAATTTGTAGATGATAAAAACGATTGAATATTGTGAGATCTACTACCTTTGTCGCCAGATATTTCTCATCAGGAGCTTCATTTATGAAATTATTAAGTTGTTATGGCCTAAAAGTTTCTGCTTTTTCAGCTACATGTTTCTCTGATTGACGTTTAAGGAACGCGCGTAATTTCAAATAATTCTCTATATTGATTCCATTATTTATGTTGAGTGTGCTTCTTAGCATGGAGTAGAAAGTCCATGGGGACGATGCTTTATATTTAGTGCTAAGTTCACTAGAATATGCCAACAGTACATTTTCTGTGAACGATGACTCAATGTTCTTGCTGCTATACCAGTCTTGAAAATTTTTGTATACACTTTCATATTTGTTTTGGGATTTTTCGGACATTAAATTCTGTATGGTGATATTAGCTACTTGTCTTATTTCTGGAGGTGTACATAATAATTCATCTTCACTATCTGAATTCATCTTTTTCAGCACAAAGTCCAGAATAATTAGGTATTAACTTAATTTGAAAACGTCAAAATTATTCAAGTGACATTACTCCCCTCAATAACAATAATGGACTGTTCCCTTTCGGCCAAACGGCTTGTACAGAAGAACAGAGCCACCTTGATATTCGGTTCGTGAATAATTCCAAGAATCTTTCCCGATTTATTATAGTGAGTTATAGTAGTGAGTTATTATAACTCACGTTGTTTGTTTATAGATACTATTAATTGCTCAAAAGCAGCTGAATAATCAATATATGATTTAATAGTAGATAAAAATATTAACCTTGTCGGGATCCATGTGATTGGATACGTTATAGATTATAATATCATAGTTTGGATCTCATCATTTATGGTGTGTGATTATTTTGTGGTGAATTACAGGAATATTTGATTTTGTTGTCATTTTCCAGGTTCTGATCAACACAATAATTTCCGCTTGCACCCGAGTTACTACAGAAATGAAAATCATCGCATTGGAGATTTCTGAAATATTTTTGGAATTGCCATTGAGATTCCACTTTCCAGAGCATGAGAGGATCTATGAAAATTTTGTGATTTTAGGAAAATTGGTACATGAACCAGTACTTTTCACAGCGGGAGGATTCTTCGTTATTGATTCTTCTTTGAATTTGAGAATTGTTGGCACCATTGCATCCTACATCATTATATGTTTGGGATTTGACAAAGAATTGTTAGCAAGCCTTGATGTGGAGCACCCAAAAAATTTTACAGTTCCCTTCAATTGATTTGATGAATACATAATCTCTACAGGGGCGTTGAGTCAGCTTATTATCATTCCGTACATCGTATTTCACTACTGGGTTGAGCGTTAATTATATTAAAATAAAGATAAGTGTGTTCGTATTAATGTGATATCAATACAGTTGTCAATGTTTCAAGAACCAATGTTAGCACATTTAGTTGTTTATAAGTTATTCAATATTTGTGAATGTTATGTCACGTCTAACTCTTTAATGATATTCTATACAGAATTTCCACATTTCATTAACATGGATTCCACTTAGAAAAAAATGTACTACCTAAAGTATAGAAATGCTTGTTTGTCATAGTACATTGTTTTCAGAGTGTACTTTGAGTCAATAAAAAATTGGCAGAGTTGAAGATTGTGAAATGGTGGAATAGAAAACAATAGGAAGTAAATGTAGAAAGAGAAGATGAAGAGATGGATATTAGCATATCCGTGGATGTTTATAGTAGTTAAAAGAGACATGGAGGAGTAAAAATATTTTGATTTCAGTCATAAAATTTCAATTGCAACTTAATTTCGGTATGTAATCTCTTCAATTGAAATTTCATACATCAGCAAACTATTGGTAGTTTCAACATGGTATCGCCAAAATATTCAACTAAGGTCCATAAAAAAAATATATGTTACGAGGTATTTTTCTTTATTAAAATATAGTATTCAAATTATGAAGTTGTTATAAAGGCTGTTTATCCCAAAAATGTGTATTCTTCTACGATGAAGGTCGATTTTCTACATAGAATTTTCAGGGTATTCGCAAATATTGAACTTTCATGTTTGTACAAGATTCATCGTGTTCTCATACAGTATTGTTACTAATCAGGTGTTCGTGTCTAATAAAATACTGAAATGAATATTGCCGATTAATTTGTACCTGAGAAAAACAATAATGCCCTCGGACTATTGAATGAATCAATGATAATCCACTGTTCAAAATACTGCACGAGACACTGCACTACTAATCTGAATCAATCCTTTCTGAAACTGTACTGCAACTGTCCGACCTTTCTTTCTCTTTCCGGAACGGCAACTAACTGTCTATCGCTCGCACGCCATTCATTATAGATATACTTGAATATACTGAGAATCCCTAGAAAATACTCGAGTTTTCTCCGTTTGCTTCTTTCGGGAATCCCAACATATCGTCATCCACGCCGGATAACAGGCGTGGAATAGTGCATTTGATTTCGTAATATTGTCTCCCTCTGACTTTGATCGTCCCGATAAAAAGCCATCGATGGGGCTTCGGTCTTATTGCAAGGGTTCCTTTCCAAAACGGTGTTATTTTGATAAATTCATCTTTTTTTCTAAGTGGGAGGTACATGCTAACCTGTTCACACATCATCAAATCCTCCTGAATTGGCTTCCAAATCATATCTCGCCAATATCAACCTCTTTTGAGCTGTTTCGTGGATTTCCAACATGCTGTCTTCAGTTTATTTGTATAGTCCCGCATATCTTTCACTTTGGTGCTAGGTGATACAAACATCAGATCAAGGGGTAATCGAAATGCTTTTCCAAAGATGATGATAGCCAGGGTAAGCTTGGTTAAATCTTGGACATCTGCTTCATATGCTATCAGAATAAGTGGAAGATGTGTGTCCCAATCCTCACAGCTCACAAGCTTTCTTGGATAACTCCGACTCAAAATTCCTTCCTTTGTCGAGATGTGATTCCATCCATACTTTGAATCTTGAGAATATATTGTCCACCAAAAACCTTGCAATTGTGGATGCCTTCTAATTTGGAATGGCCAAGGCTTCTACCCATTTGATGAAATACACAATGATGTATTTGTTGCTATCATACAATAACATTTTCTCTGAAGGAATGAATGTAGAGCAAGGTGTGCCGCAAGGTTCTGTGTAAGGTCCTCTACTTTTCAACACTTTTGCTAACGATCTCATTCTCTATATTCAAATGGTTCAGAATGTTCATGTTATCTGCTATGCAGATGACACGAATATTTTGGTTGTTGACAGGGATCTCAATAAGCTGAAAACTACTGCTGAAGCGGTATTTGCCAATATTGTAAAATGGTCCAACAATAATAACCTACAACTGAATCATCGTAAAACAATAACTGTTCTTTTTGGTAATGGCAGGACTGATTAAATTAAACTTTTCGAAGGTTCCAATGATGAAATAGTAAGGTAAATCAGTGAAACTATTGGGGGTTACCTATGATAAGCCACTTCACTGGGATTGTCATATTGATTGTTTGTGTAGAAAATTACAGAGTAGCTGTTATAGTCTGAAATTTATGTAGAACCACTGTAGTGAGTACACACTACTGTCATTGTACTATGCAAATTTTCATTCCCATATAAAGTATGGAGTTTTGATTTGGGGAAATTGTGCACATGTGAATAGAGTATTGGTACTTCAGAAATATGCGATCAGAATTCTTGCTAGTATCGATACTAGAACGAGCTGCAGAGATTATTTAAAAAAATTCAAAATCCTAACTGTTGTAAGCTTATATATACTGGAAGTTTGTACATACGTCTATAAAAATAAAAACAAGTTTTTGAATACTGCTGAGAAGCATGACCATAATACACGTTCCAAAGGCCAACTACAACCTGAGAATCACCGGACTACGCTGTACTGAAAAAGTTTTTTTTTACTGGCTGTACATTATACAACTCTCTTGATGAGCATATTGAAAGCTCCCTCAATTCAAATATTTTCAAAACAAGACTGAAACAGCAGCTAGTTCAGAAGGCCTGCTACACTATAGATGAGTACTCAGTATAATTTGTGTTATCTTCACGATATATGCAATTGATTTGATTTGTATTCAATATAGCATACTTATATATACGATTGTCTCTCTTGTTGTCTCTTGTGCATTCACGTCTTCTACCTTTTTATGGTATATTGTCCGAAAAGTATGTTCCTGCAAAGATGAATTTCTCAATTTTTATCATATATTTCAATCTAATAGTGTGTTTTTTATTTTATTTTGTTTTGATGTTTAATTGTACTTGGAGTCTCAGGAAAGAACGCCTGATGGAGTTGTCTCGTAGTTGAGTCAACGTGTTGAAGGTGGTTTATAGAGATTTTGAATAGGGTTGAGGTGCCCGGAGTCTTTCATATAATATGGAATTCATGAGTTATGTTGGAAAGGATGTTGCTGAGTGTTATATACTTTGCTACCATGGAAAATCAGGTAGTTTATTCGTAGGTTCTAGTGATGGTACCAGTGTTTTCCCGTAGCCCATTTATTACCAACTGAAAATGACAGTTCACAACAAACATGAGAATCAAGGAATCCTTTTTGAGGTTACAGGTAAAAACCCAGAACCCAGCGGCAGAGGTGCGCGCTTGCATTCGAACTATAAATAGTAAATGATATACAGGGTAGTAATACTATATTGTCTTTTTGATTCTGAAAATGCCACATTGGTATTTCAATCTTCCAGGAGCATTTCTGTGACGAGTTCCTCTACGCAGAGTTTCAAAATCATTTTTAGTGGCATCAAGAGTGAATTGATTCAAAGTTGGAGGTGACCTGAACAATTTCGAAATACCATTCACATTTGAAATTTATGAATCTACTTCAGAATTCCACCTTGTATACTTTCCGGTATGACAATCCTATGAACAATCACTGATAATGGAAAAAACAATTTTCATTTATGTGATACCTTTCAACTCCGGTTCAACTCCTTTCGGCCAACCTGATATATTCTATAACCTTCTTCAATGGTCTATCACTCGATGTTTTCTCTTTCACGACTTCTCAATTGCTTGAAATATTTTCATTCCGTGGAATATAATTTACTACAAATGAGCAATCTTCGGTGTCTACAGAATATTCCCCAACGGGAGTCTGGATAGACAATCCGCTATATTTCCTTGTGATTTAACATACTTGATATAAAATTGAAAATTTGCTAGTATTAATGCCAATTTTTGCAATAGATAGGCCGCATTTTCAGGACCAAAAATAACCTCTTAAAGTTCATGATCAGTCAACAGGGTGGAACGTTTGGCGAACAGGCGCTGATAAAGTTTCGCAACCCCAAAAAGTATGGCAAGAGCCTCTCTTTCGATTTGGCTATAGTTTTCTTCGCTTTTAGAGAGTGTCCTGGAAGCATACGCTATTGGCCATCATACCCCATCATTACATCATATATTCTGAGGCTTGATATAAATTATACAATTCATAAACTTTAAGTTATTGTTTGTATTATTTGTATTTCTCCAGATGTAGTGTAACGAAGTTACTATTTCACTGGTTTTAATAAGCAGCCAATGGCCTTAAAAATTAATTAAAATTACAACTCGGTTATTTGAAGCCGTGAGAAGTAATTTGTTTTGGGTTAGATTCCATAAATTGAAGACAATGAGATCATAATATTCATACCGTCACGCCGATGCCGCGACGCGTGTATATGAAACATACGCAGTTGTTATCTGCGCGCGCCAGCGAATCGAGAAAGCATTTTCGCATCAAAGCCGATCCGTGCTGGCAATAAACGTCGCGAAGAATACTCAGTCCTTCAATAGCAGCCCGAGAAATCAGATGGTTCGATAGACAGCGCCCATGGCCATTGACGTCATCCGGCCTACGTCACAGAGGGAAAAATTCACAAGATTGGTGAATATAAGATTCGAAGTATAATTTGTATGATATTTTGCGAAGGCCTCAAATCGGCGCGCGCATGAACGTCACCTGTTCAGTGGAGCGGGAACCTGGCTAAGCTTCTGTTGATATCGCGAGCATAAAGTGTTTATTGGAGAGTTCGATGTGGATCGCGGGCCTTGCATTGATTCAGTTCTGGAGTTGGCCGTTACTTGTAAAATCTGTCAGTGAAGTGCAGTTCTGAGGACGGGTTTCACTAACAGTCGCGAAGGAAAGTCTTAGGTATGGGGAGATTAGTTCTGGAGTTAGCCGTTCTCTATAAAAGCTGTCAGTGGAAATCCCATTTTTATAGTTAAATAGGGTAAAAACCGCCATACAGTTTGTCGGTGGAGTCCATTCACTACCTTTCGTACCGTTCCAAGGACGGTTCGCACTAACAGTTGTGTAGGAAGGAGATAGGGATAGGAGAAACAGGCGATAGTTCTCGAGCTAGCCGTCACACTCCAATCTGTCAGTAAGGCTCCGTTCTAAAGACGGGTTCGACTAACAGTCGTGCAGGATAGGGACAAGTACAGGGATTGATCAGTAGCTACTGTAAAACCAACACACAGCTTGTCGGCAGAGTCCATCCACAATCTGTCAGTTAGGTGCCATTCTGAGGACGGGCCTTACTAACGGTTGTGTATGGAAGAGATAGGTGTAGGAAGACCGGTGATAGTTCTTGAGTTAGCCGTCAAACACCCAATCTGTTTGTTGAGTGCAGTTCCAAGGACGGGATACACTGACAGTCGTGTAGAATAGGACTTCTAGGAGCAGGCAGAAATACCGTTATGGAAGACAATCCTACTTTTACCCCAAAATTAGTACCCGACGAGACACCTTGAACTGTCTAAGCTTCTCGAACCTGTGGCCACCCGTAAGTTTATATATTTGAACAGATTTTCGTCTTTGTTTGAATAATTACCGCTTTTGCATTCCGTTTTGAGCTTGTGTGCTACCGCATAAGCCACTTCCCCTTTGCAAGTGCTTTTGGTTGCCAGAATAGTCAAAGTAATATTAAGAGTACAAAGTTGAACACCCTCCCCGCTTTTAGAGTATGCTTCGCTTTCCACTATGTAACATTTGAGACTGCCGTCCGCCGTCCCGCCTGTTGAACTGACTTTTATAAAATGAAACGAATTGTGATAACTACCTTAAATCAAGTGTTTTATTGAACATTTTTATGATTTTGAGTGGAACCATCTAGTGTGCAGTTGACACCCAGGTATCCAGCCCAGTCAAGGGCAATTGGAGCTTGCCCTGCCCTGCTCTAATAATCCCTGGAGTGTTTCATGTTCTACACTGAGACTGCCCGGAGTAGTGTCCTTCCCACTATAACGGAAGCTGACAGGCGCCAAAGTTTGATTGTAGAGGGGGGAGACCCTTACAGTAGAGATATTTTCATTGTTCCGTTCATATTTTACTGCAAAATTTCCTCTCACACCACATTTTCAATAAATACAATCAGGATACCTGCATAGTGGACCGATTTGTGTTCTCTGTTGTTGGTCTCTATTCCTTGACACTTCTATTCCCTCCCAAGTGACAGATTTTATCCCCGAACGGAGGTTCACTTTTTATAACCACTTCATGACTTCTTCTGCTGCTAGCTTCTTTGTTTCCTGCTATTTCGATGGCTTTCTGGAGAATGAAATTTTCTGACTTTTTGATAGTCCCTTTGGTAAATCCACATAGAAGTCTATCATGCAAAACCACTTCCAGCTCATCTTGAAATTCATATTTTTCTCCTAACTGTCGGACCGAGGCTCTCCATTCTTGAACATGTTCCTCTTTGTTTTTGGTAGAGCAATGAAATGTTTCTCTATTCGGAAAGATCAATTTTGCGGGTGTAAAATGTTTGTCGAACAACACGATCAAGTCTTTGAATGCTATTTTTTCCGGTTTCGCAAGAAAACATGAACTATTCAATAATTGGAATGCAGTTCCGATACACAGGTTCAACAAAAGGACATGTTTTTTTTCATCCTCCTTCATCAACAGATATTGATTTAGTTGGCTTTCATATATTTTTCGAAAGCATTTGCTCGGATTAAAAACTGATAATGACATTCCACCACAAACATGAGAATCAAGGAATCTTTTCTGAGGTTACACATGAAAACCCAAAACCAATGTGCCACAGGTGCGCGATAGCATTCAAACTATCAATAGAAAATGATATACAGGGTGGATATACTACACTAATATATGTGGATGAGTTTTCGAATGGTGAATGTTTGAATGTTCATTGCATTCTGCAATTGCCAGTGTTAGGCGGACAGCGGAATTTTCAACGATTTGCGAGATACAATTTGGCTCGTAAACCACTACGGCTGTATTTTTTTCAATCAACATATGTCAAAAACTGTAATAGACAAAATAACATAACACCCATTGTCTGTACTCAGAATTAGAAGACCAATCCAACTATGTGAAAAAAAAATAAGTTTTTGTTTGGAATAACAAAGTTAATATAGACTTTTGGCACACCCTGTATAGCTGTGGGACTAAAAATGTATTAGGTAGAATGGGCATGAGCGAATTTCAAGTTGCTAATGCATCTGCAAGTTGAAAAACTTCTTATGAACGGTCCACGATAATCACCCTATATATATATATATATAGTTTCCGCCATAGAGTTGGCTACAAATGGAAAACTTTTAAATTTTTCATTTTCCAGGAAATTTCATTTCTGCTGAAAGTAGGTGCAACGTTCAAAATGACCAATGAATTTTCGAAAAGTTACTAGTGGTGACCAATAAGCAAGAAAGTGCAAATATCTGAAAAGGGGCCAGAAGTACACTATCTCTATTTTTCTGGATATCAAAACAATTCAAGCAAAATAGTCACAGAAAATAACAATATCTAACCAAACATTTTAGGAAGATTTTTTTTCAATTGAATGTCCTAATTTCATCCGAAGATAAAAATATGATAATTTCAGTCCTTGAATCCATAAAGGATGACAAGCTTCACACATCAACACCTGCCCAGAGATGGATATTTCATCCCTTTGTTTCGTGTGAAATCCTACATTTTTTGGCAAAAATATATCTTTAGTACTGAAAATCGAAACTAACACCGGCTATTTTATTTTCGTGAGGTGGCGCCATCATGGCGTGTTATTTGGCATTGGCTCATTGTGGAAGATATGAAACCTTTAACATTTTTTGTTGGGTTGGGGGCTTTGTCGGCAGGCGGCGTTAGTATTCATTGTGCGAAATATCTGATAGAATTCAAATATTATGATTTGAATTTAATTTTAAGTAAAATGGGTTGGGTAACATGACCGAATGAGTTATGAAAGGTTATAGTAAATTTTGTTCAAGTGTTGAATTTCCGTTTTGTCATTGACATAGTTAAGAGTGTTTTCAATATGTATCATTTCCAACAATTCGCGTTTTTGCTTATGGCGTTCGGTGCAAAGAATTTTGTTTTCCTCGTACTTGAAACCATGAGTGGTAGTTTGTTCATGTTTACTAAGTGCTGTGGATGCATTATGGGTGCTTTTGTAAGTATTTATTCGGTTACCTAGGTATTGTTCAGTTTGACCGATGTATACTTTTTGACACTCTGGTTCTCTGCACGTTATTTGGTATACAACATGTGTTCATTAATAAAAAAACACATGTTGTATACCAAATACCGTGCAGAGAACCAGAGTGTCAAAAAGTATACATCGGTCAAACTGAACAATACCTAGGTAACCGATGAAATACACACAAATACACCCATAATACATCCAGAACACTCAGTAAACATAAACAAACTACCACCCATGATTCAAACTACGAGGGAAAAAAATCTTCACACCGAACGCTGTAAGCGAAAGCGATTTGTTGGAAATGATACATATTAAAAACACCCCTAACTGTATCAATGACAAAACGGAAATTCAACACTTGAACAAAATTTACTATAACCTTTTATAACGTATTCGGTCATGTTTCCCAATCCATTTTGTCAATAATTCCGCACAATAAATACTAATGCCATCTGCCGACGAAGCCCCCAACCCAACGAAAGATGTTGAAGCAAACCAATCAGTTTCCTATCTTCCACAATGAGCTAATGCCAAATAACAAGCCTTGATGGCGCCACCTCACGAAGATAAAATAGCCGGTGTCCTTCCCTACCATCCATGTTGCCTCAAAACGCGAATACTGACTGCCATCACAGGCTGCTGCATGCGTACAAATCGTGAAACTTATGTTTTCCTATTTTTCATCGATATGAACTGCCACAAATACATTATGGTCCAAAAATTCAAAAAGAAAAAAAACGAGCACTCACAGTCATACCCTACTAAATGCATGGTTAACGGTAAGACAATACAGAAAAACGTTTTGTTCTACTTAACCTAACATAAAAAAATATTTTCCTCCAGAATTTCTCACACTATTATACTGTCAATTCAATGTTTGTTCCTGAAGAAGATGAGGGGCCCCTCATCGAAACGTTGAACTAATTTTTAAATAAATACTTATACTAGGCCACCACCTTGAGTCGTTTTTGTACCAATATCCCAAGACTACCCCCAATCTACAATATATATATATATATTTATGAATAAGAGTATAAGCATGTATCGCGTTGAGTATCCAATTTCATGGTGGTGAAATCAAACGAACGTCGTTATGACCAGACTGGTAGATGAAGTCAGAACTTCTAGATGAAGTCAACACACTTCTAAGCGGTTAAAGAATTTCAATTATGAAAAAATCAGTTGTGAGAACACAAAGACACAAACAGCATTTTATTAAAAATACTATCGACGGCCATTGTGACCTAGTGATCCAGAATGACAGGTAAACAGTGTTTCTACGTAGTGTTTCCAAGATTCTCGTTGGAGAACAGAAAGCTGTCAACGAACGAAAGTTTATAAGAATCGACTTCTGTTTTCTGATTAGCTGGTGAACTGAAGATCTCACTTAGCAACCAATCTTTTTTGCTGAAGTTTGTTCTCACAACCGAACAACGAACTGTTTCGTGCTTTTAAATATATCTGCGTTTTCTTGGGCGATAATAATAGAATTTATTAGGCTGCGTGAGTAGCACCGGAGCTACACCGGGGCATGAAACACAGACATCGATCAATTCTTTTCAAGTCATGCTTGAGCCTCCGGAACAACACCACAAGCCTTCCCCTGCCCTATCTTGCATCTACCCAGAACTTAGTGCAATTTTTATTATGTTCAATATGAATGTTTGAGTGGCATTCACAGCAACAACTGATGTCGGCGATTCTGAAGCTATTTTATGGGGTATTCATTGAATAATTTCAACAAGACTGAATCATTGGAAGCACTGTTCATTTCAATGTCATTGGGAACTGTCGCAAAAAAGGCGCAATGCCATTGGGAACTGTCGCAAAGAAGGCGCCACCCATTATTATCTGTATTGTATTTGGTGATCCCTGTTTTATCACTGACTATTGTTTATTCATTCTTAATATTTTATTGTTATAATATTATTTAAAGTAATGAAATAGTTCGAGGAATTTCTCTTTAGTGTTTTTGAGATGGTTGCTGAGTGAGATCTTTCATTTACTAGACAATAGTGGTCGAATCTGACAAACAGTCGTTTGTTGACAGTTTTTCAATTCCCAACTTGAAAACATCACCTGGCAACATTGTTAACTTGTTATTCTGGATCACTAGGTCACAATGGCCATCGATATTACTTTTATTGAAATACTGTTCGTGTTTCTGTGTTTTTGCAACTGATTTTCTGTTGATTGTGATTTTTTAAGTGCTCCAAAGTGTGTTGGGTTCTTCTACCAGTTCTGAATTCATCTACTATTTGGATATAACAGAGTTCGTTTGTATTCATCACTAGCCTCTAATTATTCCTCGAATTTTTTGTGCACATTTTTTGAATGTTCATTGCATCCGGCAATTGCCCAGTTCCCAAAATTTTGTAGAATTTAACAGATTTTTTTAATTTTTTTTTTCGAATTTCAAACCACTGTCTATTGTTTTAAAATTATACACCTGTCATTCACAGGTATGCAAGAAGTAAAATTATGAAATTGGTAAACATTTTTGTGCGCAAGTCAAAATATCACACGTGATACTCAAATCCAAGTGAAATGGATATAATCTCAAGCATAGAAAGCATTTCATATTAAATATGTTATTGAAAGTTCACTTTCTTCGTTGAGTCAATTTCCAGCAGCGATATGAAAGTTAGGCCAATAATTCCAATATAATAAGGAAATATTGAATATTTTTTTCCGCGTTATGGGAACTTTTATAATATTTTTTGTTTATTCATTATTCAATTTTCAATAGTTGCTTCACCACAATATCACCTACATGTTTCCGTAGCCAATTTTGGAGAATATGGTCCAACATCGTTCAAGGACAGTGGAAGAAAAAAAAAGAAGGAAAAGTTTTGATGCTACATTTATTCATAATATAATTATCACATTATTCAACAAGTAAAAATATATTTGTTCATTTATATACTATTGAAATTGGGGTTCTTTTATGGAATTTCATACACACTCTAGTCATAAAAAACAGTTTGTATCATGATTCTTGAAAATAGGCTGAATCAAGAACTAGAGTATGTAACTTGGTATATGGCATTGATCTTCATATGGCATCATATCATATCAGTTCTGACAAACATATCGAATTGTTCCGAATCAATATTGCTGATACTCGACAGGGATTTCTAATATACGTAAAGTTCAAATGTTGGCACAATATTCAACCCATATTGAAATATTTGTATTCTAGGTGTGCCAGAAGTACTGGAAAAAACCGTTCAGTGACTAACGAAGTAGCACCAGTAATACTCACAGTGTTTTTTCCAAAATACTATTTTTTCAAGAATACCCGTAACTCGAACTAACCATGAGAAAACTTTTGTGGTTATCATTATGCCTCATTCTTAGAAATTGAATTCTTGTTGGAGTTTTGTAGGGGAAGGGCAGTCTTCTTTTTATAGAGAATAATGATTTTTTTCAGTAAATAATTTTGTATAAAACGGATTGATGGTGTCATGACAATATAAGCTAGCAAAGACGGTTTTCTGCTAATATTTCTGAAGTCATCGAAAAATTGATGAGAACAAGACAAAGGGTTCTTTATCAAGTTTGGTTTACCTTTCTTTCAATTCTTTTTTGTTATGCTCTATGGATGACCCAACTGCATTTTTTGTGTCCTTTCGCTATTTCATGGAAAACATTTTCAGTTCGGATAGTTCTGTCCCCCTAGTATGTGTATATATCGAATAATACCAGTTGATGAATTATGGATTTTTTAAAGTGAAAATTTTTGCTTCGTGTTAAAAAACATAGTATTATTCAATCGACGAAACCAAAAAGGAGGAGGTTCTCTATCCGAGCGTATATTTTTTTATTTCATTTTTTTATGTACGCACAACTTTCCACAGAGCGGTTCGATTCCAATGTTTTTTTTTCATTGTATAGGGTGTACTTCGAAGTTGGTCTCATTCCAATTTAAACGACAAAATCCATCCCTAAAGGTAGCAAAATGAAGGATATTGATCGTTCACCCTCTGAATTCTGGTGTGTTAACCGATTCTATCAGGCATAACTTTGTATTGGGTTTTCTGATTCGGATGATTTTTTTTTATCAGAAAGGGTATACCTCATGGTTGATCAAATTCTGATTCGGAATGGAATGATCCACCCCTATGGGTAGAAAAATAGAGGATGATTGATTTTTCACTTGTGAACTTTGGCACACATATGTAGTTGACATTGACAGACTTACATCCGTCAAAATGATTACATTCTATGGAAGGATGGAATTATATACAGAGCGATGAAATCAACTAACCAGAACTTTCAAAATTATTTAATATTATATAACAATAACTAGTTAAAATTGAAAATCATATTATTTAATAGTTAATAGTTGAAGTAAGCTAGGTGACTAAGTATTTTGGAAGTAATCAAAAATTAAGTAGGTACTAATGTAGATTTCAGCAACAAAGAATTGAAAATAGAAACTTGTTAACAAAAAATTAAACCGACGAAAAAATCAACTGAAAAGCAAAAAATAAAATAAATCTTCCTAGTCTAAATGTTGATTGAGCTCCTAAACTAATGTGAGTAACCGATTTTGAGTCGGCGCCAAACAAACTCGCAATTGAATTAGGTGAAGCGTGAAATGATGGCAGCGAGATGCACGGCTGCGTTTTGATTACTTCTTTCAAAGTAATATAATGATCTTCGATAATTGTTTGTTTGGCGCCGACTCAAAATCAGTTACTCACATTAGTTTAGGAGCTCAATTATCATTTAGACTACGGAGATTTATTTTATTTTTTGCTTTTCAGTTGATTTTTTCGTCGGTTTAATTTTTTGTTTAAAAGTTTTTCTAAGCTCAGTTACTAAGAACGGCTAACCCTAAGTGTGAAGTAACTTTGGTACATCTCTGCCTATTTGGAGTTCAATCTCAATTATGAACTGGTAACAAAATAATGACCCGTTTAGAAAATAAATGTCAATATCCAAAGCTACTGGAACGATCACAAAACTGAACAAAAAAAGATTTCTGATGCCTTTTTTGCACCGTACAAAAATACTAAAAGACTTTTCTGACTGTTTTAGCTATAAGAGTAGAAAAAGTTTAATTTGTATCAGTAAAAACGTGGTATGCTTTTTCTTGAGGGTTTTATATATATATATATATATATATATATATATATATATATATATATATATATATAATATATATATATATATAATATATATTATATATATATATATATACAGTGCGGTCCATAGTATGGAATAAATTCACTTTTAGCGTTATTATGTATTTGTTTAAAAACCTGAAACAGATCGATTTCTATTGTCAATTTGATATTGTACAGTATGAAAATATTACCCCCCTTTTGCACTCCCTCTGAATTATGAGCACCCCTCAAAAAAATTTAAATGAGAAAAGGGGTCGTGAGGCACCTTGTTCGAAAGGGATGTTCATTCTCTGTTCAGCAATATCAATTCTTTCAAATTTGGTGCAATCATAACAGAAAATCTATTCGGGAAATGGAAAATTTTCATACTCTACGAAGAATGAAGGAAATAATGTCACATAATGTTTAGGAAGTATTTTTCAATTTATTTTACAATTGAATTGAATGTTCAAAATGACCACCATTCACTTCTTGACAATAAGCAAGTCGATCCTGGAATTCTCGTACAACATTTTGTATCACCTCAGGGGTTTTTTTGTTAATTTCTTCCGTTATTCTAACTTTCAAATCTGCAATATTGTCTGGTCTAGTCCCGCGGTATTCAAAACAAAACTAAAGGTATTTGTAAAATCGCACGTGAGAAGAATAGAAGCTAATAAATTTTCTAAACCTGCACAAGTGAAAAAAGTCGATAAGAAAATGAAAACTATTTCCACAGAAAATCAACCAAAAGTTCATATGAACAATCTGGAACGCCCTCTTTAAAAATATCCTTCCGCCATTGAGAAATAATCAATTTTTCAGGATTTCGGGCGGTCTCGGACAAGAAAAAATTACCATGCAAAACTTAAAGAACAACCCAGGGCTTATTCCTCTCAAATTAGGAACAGCGAAGGTAGAAACTTATGCTCACTCCCTAATTCATTATTATGATTCAAATCCTATTATCACGGAAATCAATAATTCGAAATCACACTCCCAATCATTGAAAGTACTTGTAAAAAGCGATCAATATTATTCAGCAGACGTTTTGAATTATCTGAAATTATTACAGTTCTCAGAAGAAATGCTAAATGATAAGTTATTCGAAATTCTTCCGCACCCTTTCAGAACAAAACGTGGTTTAATAAACGGCGTCGGATCAATATCAAAATCTATCACGGGGAATTTGGATTCCAGTGATGGGGAAAAATATGATCAGCGGATAGCAGAATTGCAACACAATCAGAATAATTTGTCCACAAATATCAAAAGGCAAAACTCTCTCCCAATAGCATTGATTGAAAAATTTAACAATACAATTCAGCGAGTAGAACATAACGAAAAACTTATACAAACAAAAATTACTCAAATTGCTTCAATAGTGAAAAGTCAAGTATATCGAGAAAATTCTATGTTCATTAAGGATGTCATGAATCAAATAATCAATATGTATAGAATCATAAACTCTATCTTACAAGATGTCGAAATTTCAATTCAGTTTTCCAAATTAAATATTGTTCATCCCAGTATAATGAAAACTGAAGAATTGTACCACGAGTTATTAGGAAAATTGTTTGATAAAGATCAACTACCAATTGAAGTTAGTTTCGAGAACACTCTTTTGTACGAAAAAATCATAAAAGTCGAAAGCTACATATTAAATTGTAGAATAACCTATATACTCCACATTCCAATTACACACACATGAAAATTTAAATATTATCATCTATTTTCAATTCCAATTTCAACTGAGAGTCAGTTCAAGGCAGTTATACCAAAAGATAAATTTCTTTGGATTTGAAATGGAGCCATATACACCAAGTATAAGCCTTCAACTAGAAGATATGGACTTAGACGAACTTCAGTCGATTAAAACAGCATTCAGGCAGAATCAACCAGAAATCTCCTTCCTGAAAGTGGCCCATATTCCAAGTTTTTGGACGCTGTCCATCTACGCTATCCTTATATCAACAACGATGTATATCCTGTTCACCAAGATAAGCCCCAAATTCTGCAAGACAAAGACACCCAGTGATAAAAACAGAGAAATCGAGATGTCCAGGGTTCAGCTTCCTCACTAACCCTCCTTTGCTGAATCTTCGGGGAGAGGAATTATATCGCCCGTTCCCATGGGATCCGCTGACTTCGCTGACGACGGTTCCGAAATATCATCCAATTCCTGGAAGCTGATGCGCCAGCATTTTTCATCTCCTTGAGAAAACCTTAATTTTAATTCATTATTATTTTTACTCTTGTACTGTTCAGACGTATGTCTTCATAATAAAAATTGATTTTTAAAAAGAGATTTTGAGTTCCAAAAGTTATCACTCGTGTGTCAGCAACTTATGATTATCGAAATAACAGTAGTCTACCAGATTGACTTTACATTATTAAGGTGGGTTTTGTGAAAAATTTTTTGGTGTCTTGAACGAATTTTTCCTCAAGTTTAGCAAAACAGATAGGAAAATACCTGATTATTTCTTATGGGGTTATTTAAAATTAGAAGTAAATTTCAATAGACCAGACAATATTGCAGATTTGGAAGTTGGGATAACGGACGAAATTAACAACTAACCCCTGAGGACCTACAAAGTATTGTACGAGAATTCCAAGATCGACTTGCTTATTGTCAAGAAGTGAATGGTGGTCATTTTGAACATTTAATTTAATTGTAAATTAATTGAAAAATACTTTCTGAACATTATGTGACATAATTTCCTTCATTCTACGTAAAATATCAAAGTTTTACATTTTCAGAATGAATTCTCTATTATGATTGCACCAAATTCGAAAAACTCGATATTTCTTAAGAGAGAATGAAAATCCCTTTCGAACAAAGTGCCACACTACCCCCCATCCTATTCAAATTTTTTGAGGGGTTGCTCATAATTCAGAGGAGGTGCAAAGAGGGGGTAATATTTTCATACTGTAAACTGTCAAATTGACAATAAAAATCGACCTGTTCCAGGTTTTTTTAAACAAATATATAATAACGCTAAAAATAAATTTATTCGATACCTATGGAACGCACTATAAATATATATATATATATATATATATATATATATATATATATATATATATATTGTTATGTTTACAGGTACGTTAAATGTTTAAAGAGTTGAAATAATAAAATAATGAAAAAACCCATAAATGAAAAAAAAATCGTATTTGGTAATCTGTGCTATGTTATTTTACAGTTTTTCTGAAGATTCTACCATTTTTCTGAAACCTTGTATAATGTTAATCGATACCTATGTTTGAAATGAACATGTTTTCAACATTATAATCAATTGGCATAATTTTAAAATTTTTAGAAATCAAAATTTACGAAAATATTTTGATTACAAGCAGATAACAAAATATTAAAAGTTCATACAACCTGTATATGAAATTGGATCTGAACACAACAGCCAATGAGATGCCAGGAGAGATCTTGATGCAAAATTAGTAATTTTGAAAATAAAGAAAAGCAGAAACGTCAAAAGAATGATTTTACATGTATTATATATAGAGTATAAGGTAGTTAGAAAAGTTTCATAAATAAAAACTGTCAAAGAAGTGAAAAATAATGAAAAGTGCTATAAATGGTGTGTCAAAATCGAAAATTCGAGAAGAAAAACAAAATGTGTTGGTATCAAGGGGAAATAATCAACAAGCGAGGTAGATTGTAAAAAAAAAAATTTTTAGAAAGAACCACGTTGAAAATTTTAAATTTGGAACAAACAAACAATTTGGAATGAAATCAATTATTAGCCAAGGAAACATTAGTAAAATATGAAGAACACTACAAGATAAAAAAATCACTAATGCAGAGTTAACATTACCTTTGTTTCATTGGAAATTCATAAATGAGGGGAAGTCCCAGTCCACGAGAGCAGCTGCCGTTTCCAAGAACGGAAGAGAATCCGAATCGCTGAGCAGTTTGGTACAGGAGATCCCAGGTATTTGTTGAAACCATAAAAATTGCCACAGTGCAAATAAAAACTGAACTTTGGAACAACTTGCATAGAACTCTTCACGAATGATTTTAAAATAACACATAACCTACAAAACGAGGTTGAATTCACTTTATTGTTCCATAATTTCATTTTTTGCTGTATATACTTGTTTCTGGAGCACTAATTAGGTTATTTATCGCAGACTAGGTAGTAATGAGTTTTTCCTAAATAAAGGAAATCATTATTTCGATGAAATTCTACTTTATTTTCAATGTTTCATCAACAATGAACTGCTAATTTCTGACATTGACGTCAAGAGGGCTCCACAGTAGAACCAACTTCTGAGATCCATAGGCGTACCGATTGAGTTAGCTGAAGATGAAGAAAATGAGGTAAAGGAAAGAAGGTGAAGAGCATAGCCGGATATATTAAATATTTAGATGGGCATTTATTCATCAATACATATTAAATAAATCATCAAAAAGGAAATTATTTCAAAGATTTTTGGAAAATAACAAAAAAGAAAATATAAGTGAAACAAAACATACGAATCATATATTTTGTTATGATGTCTGATTGTGGAAAGTAAATAAACGAATATAAAGTAAAATAAAAACGACCGCAATCAACGCATCATAACAATATATATATACTTATGTATATATATATATAAATATATATATATATATATATTTATATATATATATATATATAAATATATATGAATACATGTATATATATATATATATATATATATATATTTATGATTTTTTTTTTTTTTTTTATAATTATATTTTTCACCGCGTTGGGCGCTATTTGATATGTTTTGAAGAATTTAAAAATATAAGTTGGTTTTATATAATAATGATATAGCTAATAATCTTCAGTTATTCTTTAAGAGCCAAATTGATATGATATAAATAGATATTTCTGCCCCTGTATTGTATGCTGTAATAATAACTGCCAGCGAACGTCACTGTTCTCTCGTCACGCTACCAACAATTATTATTTTCCTCACCACAGTTGGTACGCCCTCATCTCAAGGTGGCCGGTTCGAAGCAATAGAGACACTGCCACTGCTGGCTAACTTCAGTTTATTGAATGGTCTTTGGTATGTTATTGATCATTGTGAGAAAACAAAACAACAAAATATCAAAAAGCAATTATCTCCTTTATTCAGGAAGACTTAATAATACTTGGCCTACGAGAAATAACTTATACTAGGGTGAATCGAACAAATATTCACGGATAATAATAATAAATCAGATCATGGATAGATAAACAGAACCTCACTTTTTCCGTGAGAGTGAAGTTTTCTATTATTATTCAAAATAGGGTGACATAAAGTTCTTCGAATATGAAATATGTTATTTGTGAAATAGTTCAGGACCGGAAGAGCACTATTAAAGTTTTATACCTGGTTGGAACTGTTGGTGTTCTAATTATACCATGAATCAGGATGTCTCCTCTCTCCAATCGCTGTCAGGACTGCAATACCATGAATCAGGAACTATATAGATGCGGAAATCAGCATTTGGATCCGTGGATATGTTATCATTAAGGTAATATTGGTTTTGTTTACCAAATGATGGGATTATTCCAATTTTCTTTTAGTAAAATTTTTGCGTGGCATCCGCTTGGAAATCTATTTTCGATCTCTCTTGAAGCTTTGTTTTCTATCGCCTAGATACATCTTTTTCTCCTTGTTTTTTCATTTGAATTTTTGAATTCGCGCACTGAATTGTCACTTTTCACTGTTTATATTTATATTGCATAATTTATATATACAATTATTTCTCCACTCTTATCATTATTTACAAATTTCAATAATAATTGCTTCTGATACCATCTCATTGCTACTCTCCCACAATTTCCAATTTTACACCTGACCATCTATTCCCTGATTGGTTATTTTTATTAAGACATTTGCTGTTCTATCATTGGCTACTTTTAGTAAGCTACAATTTCATATACTGTATGTTTCAAATTTATAAATGTGTTGATTACTGTTTATTCCTGAAAATTTTGTAAATTTAGACTTTTTGTTGTCTTTTGAGCAATTATGGGTTATAATAATTTTGACAGTGTATCAAATTGATTGTTCTATAGTATTTTGACATTTTTATCTATCCATATTCTACCTAGGCTCACAATATACATAGAATTTCAAAAGTTATTCACAAACAAACCGTTAACCATCCAGTAATTATTCTTTTTGTGGGTTTTGTCTTTTAAAATTTACAACTGGCATAACATAACATAACAATATATATATATATATATATATATATATATATATATATATATATATATATATATATATATATATATATATTTATATATATATATAGTTAGAGATCGATGAACCATTCAACTTTACAGCGCCTCGAATTACGTATACATAAGCATTTATTATTGTCTGTATAAAATCTCTACTTACCTAACTCCATCAGCAATATCCGGAACTTGTGCAGACACACTGTCAGGATTCATCATTGTTATTATTTTTTATTATTTATTATGTACAAAAAACCTGTATACACTCAACAAAAATAATCGTCGCGACACCACACTGTGCAATGCGAAATAGAAAGACGAAACGAAAATAACTAGCTTGCTTTCTATGAGAGAGGGAGAGAGACAGACATAAAAACACGCGCACGCCGCACGGCTTACAACTACAGCAAAAAGTATCGTTACAACTTTTGGTCTTAATTTATTCCGTCTAGCCCCCTTCCGCAACGCGCGATAAGGAACTTCGTTCCAAATAGTAATACACGTTGATGTCTTTTTCGCAGCATCCTAGCCATAAACAGTGTGTCTCACTTCTCATGGAAAGACCCCCGTATCTTCCGTAATTATTGGAGTAGAATTCTGAAATTTTCACCATCGTTATATATACCAAAAAAAATGAGTGTGCATCTTCTCTGGAGCCACCCTGAGTGACAAACACTGCGCGCCAGGGGCGATGGGTATACCGTTTTTTGCGAAAATTAACATTAGGGGGCAAGATAGAATCAAAATTCTTACGGATTAATGATCGGGACATCAACTTCAGTAATTAACCATATTTTCGCTGAAAAAATTTCTGAGAAATCCGAATTTGTCTCACTTCTCATGGAAACACGTCCGTATCTTCCGTAATTTTTGGAGTAGAATTCTGAGAGTTTCAAGATCGTTAGATATACCGAGGCTGAGTCTGAATCTCTTCTATGGTTGACCTGAGTGCCAGGGGCGATGGATATACCAATTTTTGCGAAAAATAATAATAGAAGGCAAGATAGGCTTAAAATTCTTTCGGATTCGTGATCAGGACATTAACTCCAGTACCTATCCATATTTTTGCTGAAAAAATTTTCAGTTCTGAAAAATCCGAATTTGTCCCACTTTTCATGAAAACACCCTTGTATCTTCCGTAATTTTTGGAGTAGACCCCTGTTATTTCCACGATCATTGGATATACCGAGGATGAGTCTGAATCTCTTCTAAGGTTAACCTGGGTGGCATACAGTGCGCACCAGGGCAACATTTTTACGGATTCAATTCAAATTTAGTGACAATCCATATTTTCGCTTAACAATTTTCAGTTCTGAAAAATCGTGAAGTTTCTATAGTCCGCCAGAAAGGCAATTAGTGGTTTCCACACGTTCTTGATCTCAACGCTTGGTTCACTAAGGGCGTTATTGGCTTCGATGTAGACGATCTCTTTCAACTTTCGTTTGAACCAATGTCCTTTCTATGTAGAACACTTGCGTCGTCCCATGGAATTCGATGGTGCTCAGTCCAGACGTGGTCAGCAATTCCCGATTTTGACGTTTCTCCGAGTTGAATCCATTTCTTGTGCTCATTCAATCCTACCGATAACGCCCTCTTCTTCTGTGCAATGTAGAGATCCCCGCATTCATATAGAACATCATGAATACGATAATTACGGGTTTAATTCCTGTTGTCAGGTTTGGTCTTGATAAGGAAACTCCGTGAAATCTGCCGGATTGGAAGCAGCTCTTGATGTTGTTTCCGATCCTTCTGATCTTCTCGGAAGTTGCTCTTTAGATGTCTCAGGTCTCTGGAGTTGTTTCAATACTTCTCCTAGGAGATTATTGGTGTATCCATTCCGGTGGAGGTTCTCTCTGATGTGGTTTAATTCGGCATCTAGTGACTCCTCGTCGTTGAATATGTGCATCGCTCTTTCGACCAATGTTTCCACGATCCCTTTCTTTCCTTGTCCAAGTTCAAACACCTTTCAAATCCATTAAGACGATGGACGTCCGAAACGAGAGAAATCAATTTTGAGCCTATCTTGCCCCCTAATATTATTTTTCGCAAAAATCGTTCTATCCATCGTCCCTGGCGCGAATTGTATGTGACACAGAATGAAATTTCAGAATTTCCATGAGAAATGAGACAAATTCGGATTTTATATATATATATAAATTCTCACGGATTGGTGACCAGGACTCAACTTCGCTGAAAAAATTTCAGTTCTGATATATATATATATATATAAAATATATATATATATATATATATATTAAATATATATATATATATATAAAATATATAAATATATATATATATATATATATATATATATATATATATATATATATATATATATATATATATATATATAAATATATTATATATATATATATATCTATATATATATTTTTTTCTTTTTTCTTGATCCCATATATATTTTTTTTTTTTAAGGTCTGATTCAGTCAATTCATATAATTTCTCCTGACTACGTTTCGACATGGTATTTGTCATCATCAGGTTGAAACACTAAAATTAAAAATTTAACTTAATCCAATATTGAAATGTATGCACTAAAATAATTCTTTAAAAACATATGGTTCGAAATATAACACGTTATTCAACTCAATATAGAAATATCTGTAACATTATTTTAATTGAATTCTGCGTTGGCATCGTATGAACGTTATTGTAGGTGTGTGACTGCGTCGAAGTTATCGGCAATGGTTTGTTCATCTTTCATGCATTTTTACCCTCTCCATAAGTATATTGGATTGTTTATATTGAGTTCTAGTATATGAGCCGGACTGTATTTTTTTGGCAGCATGTGCAGATCAGTTTTCAGTATTATTACTATAAACAAAGGTAAAAAAGGTTGTTATAAATCTGGGTTAAGTTTTTTATATCATCTCTATTGTTAATGCTATTGGGGTCTTTTTTGATATGTATCATTTCAAGGAATGTTCTTGCTCTTGGGTTCCTTCCTTTGGTCAAAATTCCAACGTTGTTAGTGTCAAACGTATGTTGATTTTCTTTCTCGTGTTTGGATAAGGCTATAATGTCGGTTTTTGAGTATTTGTGGGCTTGTACTCGTTTCTGCAAATATTGTTTTGTTTGACCTATATAAGTACTTTGACAGTCTTTAGACGGTATCATATATACTGTATGAGTTTGTTTGTTTTTTGGTATTTCTGGTTTTAATTTTGAATAAATGGTTTTGTTCGTATTTTTCAGTCGGTGTGAAATAGTTATGTTGTGTTTTTCCATTGTTTTATTAATTTTATTCGATAGTTCGTCTATGTATGGTAAATGTATTATGTTGTTGTTTTCTTTACTTCATTATCATTTTTATTGTAGATCGAATGTATTCGTTTTTTCATTGTTTTTTTCTGCAAAGTGGCTTGGGTAATTATTTTCTTTCAGAATATTCTTGATTATTTCTATATTACTTTTCCTGAATTTTGGGTGAGCAAGCTTTATAGCTCTGTCAGTTGAATTTTGAATAACATTTTTTTTGTAACTAAGGGGTACGTTTGACAAATAGTTTGTGTAACGATCGTGTATGTAACTATTTCTTTTTTTATTGTAAATTTCAATCTAGGATGACATTCATTAAAATTTCTACATTTTCATCAACTTTGTCAGTAGGAATACAGGTTTAACAATCGTCTGCATATCGTTTGAAGAATATTGGTTTGAAAGTTGGTGATTTGATGATCTTTTCTTCAACATACTCCATAACCAGATTTGCGTCTGTTGCAGCAATTGGAGATCCCATTCCCATTCCGAATATTTGTGAGTGGTGTTTATTTTCATATTGAAAGTATGTTGAGGTTAAACATAGTTCAATTCCATTCAAAAACTCTTCTAAGGTTAGTGTTGTGTGACTTTGTATTTCATGCCATTCTTCTCTTATGATATCTATCGCTAATTTCGTATCTATATTTGTATATGAAGAAACTACTTCTAAAGAGATTATTATATGATTTTGTGGAACTATTATATTGCAGACAAATTCCACAAATTCCCAGGAGTTTTTCACATGGTTATCATTGTTTCCAATAACATTTGAAATAATTTCTGAGGGGAATTTTGATAAATTGTAAGTGGCAGATTGAATATTGCTAACAATAGGGCAAAGAGAAATTCCAGTATTGTGTAATTTGGGCAACCCGTATATTGTTGGAGGTTGGGCATTGTGTATATTGAGTTTGTTTTCTGTTACCTGATCTATTAGTGTTGACGAGAACCAATTATTTACTAATTTATTAACTTTTGCTTGAAATTTTTCTGTGGGGATAAATCTCTCTTTTTTATATGTGGTTTGTCCATTAGAAAATGTTCTAGTTTTTATTTGTATTAAGATATTTGCATAATTACTGTTTTGTTAGTTTTATCAGCCCTGAGTATAAGTAATTCGGTATTTTCCTTTAAAATAGTTTGTTGAAAATATTTTTTTATCTTTCTGCTTGTTTTTCAAAACTGGTTTTTTTGAAGTTGGTAATGATGTTATTGATTTTGTGTCTGATTTCATTCTGATTTTCGCTCGTTTGATAGGTAATTCTAGATTCTAAATTTGCAATTGTCGATTCTGTAGGGATTTCCCTATTTTCGTAGTTGAAATTTTGACCAAGACTCAAGGTACTTATATAAAATGTCTTCAGGAATATTTGTGTCAGTAAGGTTTTCTATTCCATTTTTATTAAGTTCTATTTTTTGAAAAGATAAATTTTTTGTTTGTAAGTTTTCAATTTTGTTTTTTTATTTTTCTTCCAGTCTTTGGAAAAATTGTTCATAATATAGATGTTGATTTTCGAAAAAACTATTCAGTATATCAGGAAAAACGTTTTGTGATAATTTATATTTTATATGTTTGGCCGAAATATTTGTTCAATGTTTCTATTTAAATTTGAAATGTTTCTATAGCATTCATTGATGCAAATTTGGATGAGTTTAATGTAGAAGATTCCTAAAATTTGCTCATCTTTTTGTTGAAATTCTCCATGCATGAATTTGAGTTCATTATTTATTTAAAAAAAATTTGGTATTAGTTTCTGATTTTTACATCTAACAAGAAAAACTCTTCTATTTTTCTCTGCTGCAATTTTTTTGTTTGTGTTTGAATAATCTTTCAATAATTTCGTGTTGTTTCTCCCCATTCTATTTTCCATCGTTGTGAAGTATCCATCTATTTTTTGGAAGTATCTTGTTCCCAGCCGAATATATTTTTCTTTAGTTTCTTGACCACATCTATATTTTCTCCAATTTCTCGGAATAAAGGTCTGAATTACCTCAGCCACTTTGCAGAAAAAACAGTAAAAACACAAATACATGCGAACTACAATAAACATGATAATGAAGTGAAGAAAACAACAACATACATACCTTTACAATACATAGATAAACTATCGAATGAAATTAATAAAACAATGGAAAAACACAACATAACTATTTCACATCGACTGAAAAATACGAACAAAACCATTTATTCAGAATTGAAACCACAAGTACCAAAAAAGAAACTCATACAGTATATAGAATACCGTGTAAAGACTGTCAAAGTACCTATTTAGGTTAAACAAAACAATATTTGCAGAAACGAGTACAAGCGCACAAATACTCAAGAACCGACATTACACCCTTATCCTAACACGAAAAAGAAAATCAACATGAGTTCGAAACTAACAACGTTGAAATTTTGACCAAAGAAAGGAATCCAAGAGTGAGAACATTCCTTGAAATGATACATATTAAAAAAGACACAAATAGCATTAACAATAGAGATGATATCAAAATTTCAAGCCAGATTTATAACAACTTTTAACTTTGTTTATAGTAATGATAATGAAAACTGATCTTTACATGCTGCCAAAAAAATACAGTCTGGCTCTTATACTAGAACTCAATAAAAACAATCCAATATACTTATGAAGAGGGCAAAAATGCATGAAAGATAAACAAACCATTCCCGATAACTTCGACGCAGTCACACACCTACAATAACGTTCGTACGATGCGAACGCAGAATTCAAATGAAATAATTTGAAGTGAATACACTCATAAATGTTACAGATATTTTTATATTGAGTTAAATAACGTGTTATATCTCAAACCATATGTCTTTAAAGAATTATTTTAGTGCATACATTTCAATATTGGGTTGAGTTAAATATGTCTCAAACTCCATATTTTTAATTTTAGTGTTTTAACCTGATGATGACAAATACTATATCGAAACTTAGTTGAGAGAAATTATATGAATTGACTGAATCTGACCTTTATTCTCAGAAATTGAAGAATATATATATATATATATATATATATATATATATCCTTATATATATATATATATATATATATATATATATATATATATATATATATATATATAATCAAACTATGGAAACAGTATTGTTTATTGATTTCGACGATTCGACGGAGGACCCCCGTCTTCTTCAGGAGATGGAGGCGTTTACAGCTTAGAGGCATAGTGTATTATTTATTGCGTGGTTGATTTTCTACCTTTGAGAGGAAATTGGGTTGATTTTCTACCTTTGAGAGAAAATTGGACCACTATTTCCTTCTGTTTTCGTTTTCTATTTCACGTCGTAAACTGGTCTATGAAGACTCAAATAGTTTGGAGACGTCTTTTTTATTTCATTTTTCGTGTCTTGGTGTGGTTATCTGTGTGGGACAAAATGGAAAACGAAAAAAGAAGGAAGTACTGATCCAATTCCATCCCAAAGGCAAAAAATTAACCACACAATGGATAAGACACTATGCCTCTAAGCTGTGAACTCCTCCAGCTCATGAAAAAGACGGGAGCTTTCCCGTCGAAATGTCGACATCAATAAACAATACTATTTCCATAGTTTTGTTACGAAATAAGTCCCCTAGGAACCGTAGTTCCCAAAAACAAACCCTAAAATATACACAAAAGTTTAAGAAAACAAGAAATTGGATTATTTGATTCGTTTGTAGAAAGATAATAAAATATTATCTATTTTAAACGTTTCGCCCTCCTTTGGGGACCTCTTCAGTTAATTTGATTTTTTAAAATATATATAAATTAGAAAATAAAATTTTAATTCAGAGACATATGTAGGATGTAGATGTAGAAAAATACCATCCGGTAACGTACCTTGGTTCAACCATATTAGTGCTGTATAAGCAACCAATTGTAGAGCTTTGGGATCGTGTTTATCTTAATGTTGCACATTATTTTTATTTGTTTTCTTTTGTTGCGTGTTTCGGTGTGTGTCGGTATCGAATTTGCGAAATATTCTTCTGGTAATTTCATCTTTATTATTGGTGCTAGTGGCCAACAGGTTTTATTCCTGCTGGGACTGTGTGATGTATATGTGTTGGGGTGAACTGGGTAAATGAAATATTCATGTTTGCTTTTGTAGATAGAATTTTTTATTGTTAAATTAGAGTGGGGTGATTTTGACTTGAGTTGTTTATGCCTGTGCGGCTGTTCATGGCATGTTTGTTTATATATGTATATATATATATATATATATATATATATATATATATATATATAAACTGAATCATTGATTCAATTTAATCTGTCGGACAACAGGTAGATCAAAATATCTTTGGTGACGTGGTGGCCGCGAAAACAAAAGAAAATTCTCAATCATAAACAAAAGCAAACGATATTTCTGTAAGACAATAGAAACAAAAAACTTATTTCTAACAGAACAACAATTATTTCTTGAATGGAGAGAAAACAAATATTTACAAGAAAAGATAAACCAAATTTAATATTTTGTGTATGGAATTATCTTATTAAATGTTCGAACAAACCACCATTTTGGGCCAAACAATTGCCGAATCTATTGTACTTTCTCTGCGGTTGTGTAAATAGGCGGCATGTTTCAAAAGGTAATAATTGTCACGATCTCGTGTTTTCGCAACCACGGCTCGGCAAGCTGTGCGCTGTGTTGCATTGCCACGTGGTCAGTTAATGCGTCGGGTGGGGTAACAGAAGGGGCGCACAGCAGTGCGTCTCTCTTGTTTATGTGGTATTATAATATCATTGCGTTCCTTATTGCTCGTGTAGATTTCTGTCTATACCCCAGATAAAATGTTTCCGATACTGTATACCAGATTGGACCTTTTCATTGTGGGGTTTTCGATCTTCAATGGGGTGTACAATTTTTTTAAACCAACATAGGATTTTCAACTTGTTGAAATATTATGTTTATCCAGAACGTTTTCAATGTTTTCCACTTCAGGTATATAGGGTATTGTGGTGTATGTCTTTGGGTTGTCAGTTTTTTGTTTATGTTTGCTCTTGTTATGAAATTTATGAGTGCGTTGTTTGTTCATCATATTGATTTTTCTGTCTTTATCTAAGGCTTTATCTCTTAGTGATAGGCCACTTACCCAGACAGCATTGGATATCCCATGAATATTCATAGAATATTATTTTTGGGATATTGGAATATTCTTAAATATGCCAGGAATATACATATTTTTCCTGGAATATTCCTAGAATGTGCGGGTGGGGAAAATTTTAGATAATCTTCGAATATTCCATGAGGAATATTCCCGTATTATCCAGAATACTCCCAGAATATTCCATGAATATTCCAGAAAAAATACTCCTGGAATATCCTCTGGGAATATTCCTTGTTTATCTAGAGTATACCTACAATATTCCATGAATATTCCATAAAGGATTTTCCTAGAATATTCCATGAATTTCTTAATTCCGCAAAGTAATCAAATACTTTTTTTCAAAAAGTAGTAGTGCAATACGTTTTCCTCAGATTATTTGTGGATTGGAATTGCAGGTTCCACCCTGAAAAAAAAAACATTTGATTTCCGTAGACTGCGCACCCCTACCCTACAATGAAATGAAACAACATGAATTTGAACAGTTCTATTTCTATAAAGTTATAATAATAATAACACATATTTTATTAACTCGTTTCTTCTGTCACTGCAGGGATATCTCTGAAATACAAGAATTGCAAGATCGAACTACTGCCATTTGAATCAGAAAAAGTTGAATCCATTCTATCACTGATATTTTCAACTTGATTCTCAACTGTCCTTTTGCAGGCTGTGACAGAGTTCTTGTGAAAATTGTATTGATAATATTTTCAGTTTCCTGGTGTACTTCCTTGTACCAAGGCGCTGCTTCTTTTTTTAGGCATTTTGTAGAAAACGCCTTGAAAATGAAATGATCAGTGAATATACAAATGTAATTTTTATGGAATGAAATGAATGGTAACATAAAAGTGTACTTACCACACTGTGGTGATTATTAAGAATATTTGTTAAACAATTCCAAACACAGTAGTTTCACATACAAATATGCAAAAGTAACCCATACCTGTAAAAAATAACAGAAGATGTCAATTGTCAATTTAAAATACATTCAACTTTTCAGCTCTGCTATCGGGTTCAGCTACGACTACCGGATGAACGACGACGCTGACGCGCGCGGAATGGTTTTGATTGGTCCTGAAAGTGCACCTCGATATTTTTCGACCAATTATAATTTGGTCAGTACAGTAGTGTATTTTCGTCAGCTTGCCTGAACAAAAACTCTGTTTGCAAATCAAATACATCTATTCGCACTTTTTATCATACTTTTCTCATATTTTGAACTCGAAAATGGTTATTGGTGTTCATTCCATAGAAATAAGGGAGAATATTCCATGAATATACAATACAGAATATTCAATTTTGATTATTCTATAAATATTCATGAACGATTATCCCATGAATATTCACACAGGAATATTCTATGAATATCCATACAAGAATATTCTCACGAGAAGATTCGTGGTACATTCTCCCGAAAATATTCCAGGAATATGCATATTGGAATATTCTTGGAATATGCTAGAGGCATGTGAATATTCTAGGAATATTCCATGTATATTCGGAATATACTCTTCTCTTTTCGGATATTTAGAGAATATTCTAGGAATATTCCGTGCTGCCTGGGTGGGATAATTAGATAATTTAATTGATAATTTTATTGAATTATTGTTACATTACAGGGTAAATGCTATACTTTAACAGAATGATATTGCACCTAACTTCTGGAGAAGTTGTAGTGTGCCTGACTGGTAGATTTGAGTAGCAAGTAGATTAACTAATCAGTATTTTTTTTTTACATGAACATACCTATCTTGAGTTAACAGTAATAGTAATAGTAAAGAGAGGGCAAAATATAGAAAAGGATGTACATAGTGATAATAATAATAAAGAGATAGTAAATTATAGGAAAGAATGTACATGATAATAATAACCTATCTTCATAATATACAAATTAAAAATATAAAGTGAACAGATCAATGAGTAAGAAGATTCCAACAGGGTGTTTTTGGCGCGCATGACATTTTGTTTTTTGTGAGTTTGTTATAAATTTTCCGTCATAGAATGAACTTAAAGGTTTCTATGTTTACGAGTATAAATTTTTTCACTTTATTGCAAAATGATTTGAAATTTTTTATACTTTTAAGGTGTTGGGGGAGGCAATTGTAAATTTTTGGTCCTGTTGTACAGATAAATTTTTGAGATAGGGTTGTTTTAGTTTGGGGTGTTTTTAATGTGTCTCTTCTTCTTGTGTTGTAATCGTGTTTATTTATGCTTTTCTCAATTTTATTTTTGTACATAAATTTGGAGGCGCTAAGAACATAAAGTTGGTGTATGTCCATGAATCTTGTATCTGAAAAGAGCAGTGTTGTTGAAAATCTTTTTGGTTTCGATAGTATGACTTTCAAGATCCATTTTTGTGTTAATATGAGTGTTTTTATCTGGCTATGATAAGTACCACCCCCCAAAATTTGCTATTGTAAGTATGTTTATTGGGAGGAATTTTCGTAGCTCATAGAACGTGTATACCAGTTTTCTCAGTCTTTTTGTTAAATATTCAGAGTGGCTATCCCATTTTAGTGTATTATTTATTATTATGCCTAGATATTTCATATTTTTAGTTTTTCCTATAGTTCTCTGACATATACAAGGATTCACTGCACAGTTGGACAGATATTTCAAGGTGGGGAAGTCAGGCTGATTTACGATACTATTTGAGAAGGTCATAAATTTGGTTTTGTTGAAGTTCAAGCTGAGTAGATTACTGTCTAACCAGCACTTGATTTTGTATAGGCCTGCTTCTGCCTGTTTTTTTGTTGTTTCCCAGGTGTAACTTGTGAAGAGTAGCACAGTATCATCGGCGTATGATATGATATCGCCCGCAATATTTAATTTCAACATATCGTTTATGTAAAGTAGGAATAGCTGGGGACCAAGAACTGTTCCTTGGGGAATACCAAATTCAATTTGCTGATTTTCACTGAAATAGTCATTTATTTTGACCATTTGCGTACGGTCAGTTAGATAGTTCTTGAAAAGCTCATATACAATCCCGCGAATACCATAAGATTCAAGTTTTTCCAAAAGCATTTCATGAGATATGCTGTCGAAGGCTTTCGCCAAATCTATGAATATTCCTATAACTTTTTTATTATTTGCAAGATATTCATGGATTTTTTTTGTGAAATTAAACAGAGCGTTCTCTGTGGAAAGATTTTCCCTGAAGCCGAATTGACAAGATGATATCATGTTATTTTTAGTTAGGTATTTATTTAATCTGGAAACTATACATTTTTCTAATATTTTAGCCATTATCGATATAACAGAGATTGGTCTGTAATTCTTGGGGTCACCTTCATCTCCATTCTTGTGGACAGGGGTTATGACTGCTTGCTTCAGTGCAGTTGGGAATTTTCCGGAGGTGAATATAATATTTATTAAGTGAGCTAATATTGTTACTATGTTTTCTCTGATTTCCTTAATTGTTTTGGTATATAGTTGGTCCGTACCACAGGAAGTTTTATTTTTTAGTTTTTTAATTATGTTTAAGATTTCGTCCGTGGTTACCGGGTCTAGGTACATAGAGTGCATTTGATTGTTTTCTATGCGGAAGGTATCTGTAAAGTCTGTATGTTCGTCTTTTTTTTTTTTTTGCTCTATCTGTTATGCTGGTTATTACAAATTTTTTGTGGGACATGGGTTGGTTAGAGTTAAAGTATCTACCAGACCAGGTCAAATTTGTATACCATTGCCATTGTGTTGTTATTCTGTTGTGTTCGTTGAATAATGTGAAGTCTAGAAAATTGAGTTGACTATTTGTTTCTTTTTCGATGATAAACTGTAATTTGGTATGGAATGCATTGAATTCTTTTTGAAGTTTATCGATCTTACACAGAGGTATTGCTGTAATACAGTCATCTACATAACGTTTATAGAAAGGTTAGTCAACATTCAAATTATTATTGACCGTTTCTTCTAAATGTTCCATTACAGTGCTCGAAATTCGGGAACCCATTGCTCATCCATCAGTTTGTTGATAACATTATTCTTTTTATTGAAAATAGTTAGTTGATAATATTTGTTCTATTGGTGTCATGTTTTTTTTTTTCGAGAGTGGATTGTGTTCTTCTGAAAAATGCGATCTTACAGATGTTTCTGAATAAGGAATTTTATTTTCAGATGTACATATATTTTTACGAATAAATTTTACTGAGGATGCCTTCAAACGAGGGCGAAACGTTCAAAATAGTGTACATTTCATTATCTTTCTAGAAACAAATCAAATAAATCAAGAAAAAACTGGAAATATATATATATATATATATATATATATATATATATATATATATATATATATATATATATACTGCGGCTTTTTATAGCCCCACCTCCATGTTAACTTTCGAATGGTTTGACGTAGAATAATGGGACGGAAACAGTTTTGAATAATATCACCGATACTACTTTTTGAAATGGAAGACATTGTGATTACTCGATAGTAGGTGCGAGGGGGCACATCAACTTAAAAATTTCAAGTATCATGGGGGGTCAAGTAGCATATTGTTAAAAATATAATTCAATTATCTTTCCATTCATTGACTTTTATTGATATTGATTTTGTTCATACATTTTTTCACAATATGCATTTGAAATGTCAAATATAACAAAAAACAAAACTATTATGTAGGATTTTTATAGTCATTTTAATAAATAAAATCGGAAATTGGATTTTTGTATGGATTCAAAATCTCTACCTAATTAAGCTTTGAAACGAATTCGAAAGTGAAAATAATTCGAGTCTATCGACTGTTTTTCGTGTTACTCATCGCAATTGTTATTCCGTAGAATAATCATGGTTGAAAATGAAATTTTATTACCTTTTCAACGATGTGCAACTCGACCTCTAGGCCTTTCGAAATTTCCAAGTCAATGTACCCCTAGTGCCCTCTGTCGAGTAATTGTTATGTATCTTCTCTTAAAAAGTTGGATCGGTGATACCATTCAAAATATTTTCTATCCCATTGTTGTTGTTAAAAAGTTATCGAGGTGAGGGTACCATTCGATCCGCACTTATTCTTGACATTTCAAAGGCATATTGTGCAAAAACGTACCAACAAAAAAAAAAGATGTTTGAAAAGAGAGTTTAATTGTCTTTTCAACGATATACCACTTGAACCCCCAATCCTATTTGAAATTTGTAAGTTGATGTGCCCCTCTGCGCCATCTACCAAGCAATCACAATGCCTTTGATTTCAAAAAGTAGTACGTCGAACCGTTCAAAAGTTAACAGGACTATTAAAAGTCGCACTGTATATAGACGTGAAGTCGTGATACTCAAATCCAGCTGAAATGGAAGCATAGAAAATCATGTTCTGCAGTTAGGCCAATAACTTCAATAGAAAATATTGGAAAATTTTTCCTTGCGTTATAGGAACTTTCATAATATTTTGTGTTTATTCCTTCCTAGCTGGTACCCGCGTCTTCGTCCGCGAAGAAATTGTATTTTTTCCCATGTTTTTCTTTGTGTCGTTCTATCTTGCTCATGCCTGTGGCTCTGCCCGCTTTCTGTCATCTCGTTATCCTTATTCCGTTATCCCGTTATCTCGTTTAGGTGGCATAATTGATTTTACTACTATTACAAATTCACTAACAATTTTTCACCTCTTTAGGGACGGAATTTCCAGTTAAGATTGAACAAGATTCATTCATTTGTAACAGAGAGCCAAAACATCATTTTTCATGAACACACGAAAACTAACAGAACCCCCATGAAAAATTTTACCTAACTTAAAAACTAACGGAAACCTCATACAAATTTTAACTTCCTTTTTGACCACTGGAGTTGGATTTCGAGAAAAAACTGGAACATATATTTCTTTATTTGGAACAAAGACTCCAAACACTTATATTAATTGTTTTTTGGAGCTGTGTGCACGTAATGAAATAGTAGGTTTGAAAGAAGTTTGTATTTCGTGCAGAATTATTTTAATTTTTGGAATCGTAGCAGAGCACTTTTGACTATATAATAGTCATCATCAGTGCGTACCTGCAAGTAAGTGATACCTCATGAAATTGTGTATGAAATATTTTGACATTTTGAAAGATGCTTGCTTGCTTGCTTTTTCTTTATGGCCCTATCCATTTCAGATAATCAGCCAGCTGACGGAAATCCACATCACCTGAGAATGTATTCTGTCGGCTTCGATTTCCCTCCGGGGGGCACCGGGATAGTCTCACTCGAAATGATACCTCAAATGCCCATTACTTTCACAATATATAATTTTCAAATTTTTCAATGCACGTGGAACGGTTGTAAGAAAACTGACATTCACTTAACTTCCGTTCCGCGTGGTCAGACAACCGCCTCCCACGACCCCAGGAAGTCGAATCCCATTTTGAATGATAAAAATTTTGGGTAACTTACTCGTCAGGTTTACAAGAAGTCCATGAAAACAGTTTCAAGTTTGTATAAAATAGGTAAAAACCTTAGGTACATATAACATGTTGAAACATTCCTTAAAAAACCCTCAAGTATTATAAATTGATGTAATTCATTATTTTAGAATTGTATTCCACATGGTTTTATGGAAGTCAATGCTGAAGTGAAAAATGAAACGGATGTTGTCGTTGACAATGACAAGAGTGACATATGACATTGAACCTTAGAAACCTATTATACAGAAGGTGGTAAACGTAGATGGCGTTCTATTCCATTTTAGAGTGAAGGAGAGTGACTCTAGAATGACTCTCCTTCACTCCAAAATGGAATAGAACGCCATCTACGTTTACCACCTTCTGTATAATAGGATTCTAAGGTTCAATGTCATATGTCACTCTTGTCATTGTCAACGACAACATCCGTTTCCTTCTTCACTTGAGCATTGACTTCCATGAAACCACGTGAAACTCAATTTTAAAATAATGAATTACATCAATTCATAGCACCAGATTGTTTTTTAAGAAATGTTTTAACATGTTATATGTACCTAAGGTTTTTACCTATTTTATACACACTGGAAACTGTTTGGATGGACTTCTTGTAAACCTGACGGGTAAGTAACCTAAAATTTTCATCTTTCAAAATGTCAAAATATTTTATACACAATTTCATGAGGTATTACTTACTTGCAGGTACGTACTGATGATGACTATCATATAGTCGAAAGCGCTCTGCTACGATTTCAAAAATAAAAATAATTTTGCACGAAATACAAACTTCTTCCAAACCTACTAATAATAATGACCACAACTTGAAAACTAAAGGAGCCCCTATACAAACTTTCGAAGCCATTCCAACCCTTCAGAGGTTGAATTTCCAAAAACAATGAAACACATATTCATTAATTGATAACGAAGACTTCAAATACCAATTTTTATAACCCCAACTTGAAAACTAATGGTATTCCTATGAAAATAAACTCTCATTTTAACAACTATACGATGGAATTTTCAAAAACCCCAATGAAATATATGTTTCTTCAATTGAGAAAAAGTCCAGATAACATTTTCCGTGACTCTAACTCGAAAACGAATGGTATTTTCACTTCCACTCCCCTTCTCACCCTCCTTTCCACCCCTTTAGGGATGGAATATCAAAAAACTTTCCTAATTGGTTATTTATGTCATCCCAAGAAAACGCTGTTGAAATTTCAACTCTTCAGGTCCACCGGTTTAGTTTGGGCGTTTATCGTATGTCAGTCAGTGAGTCAGTCAGGACATGTAATTATATATGGAAACTTTGAAATTTCAGTAGTTGCTGAGCACGAAACTTGACCTACATGTTTCTATAGTCAATTATGGAGTATCTAGTTCAACATCATTTTAGAGAAGTGGGAGACAATAAAAGAAGAAAAACTTTTGTGGTTACATTTATTCATACAACTTATTTAACAAGTAAAAATATATTTGTTCATTTATAGACTAGGAATATTGAAGTTTCTATATGGAAATTCATATTCAGTATAGTCATCTAACATAATTATTGAAAAAGACGCTGAATCATGAACTAGAATATATAACTTGGCATATGGTATGAATTTTCATATATACCTATGTCATTATATCTTATCAGTTCTGACACACATATCGAATTGTTCCCGTGCAAATATTGCTGATATTCATAGAGGATTTCAAATGTTGGTACAATATTCAACCCATTTTGGAATATTTGTATTATAGGTGTCCCAGAGGAAATAGTTCCGTAGGTAACGAAGTAACACCAGTAATTCCCACAGTGTTTTTGAAAAATACTCTTGTCTCAAGAATATTCAGAATCCGAATTGTCCATTTAGTGGATATCCTTATACCTCATTCTCAAACATTTTTGAATCCTTCTTGTAGATTTATATTTATAGTGTCTGACAGAGGCTCTTTCTATTTGTTAGCACAACTTCTGGGAAGATATGGGGCTCTCTACTCGGTAGTGCGTTGCTTTTTTTATTACTTTTGTCTGGCCCCTGGTTTCAGGCTATCTTTCCATGTTTTTTCCGCTTTACGGGAATTCTCCGTTTATCTATTTCCTTCCTGTTGGAAACGCTTTCTCCTTCCGGGCTTGTGGACTCTTCCTCGGATGCGTCCTCTAGTTCTTCAGTTAGCTTTATTTTTGGGGGGATTTGTTCTTCTTTTGAAATTTTTTCTTTCAAGATTTTTTCCAAGATTTTTTCAGTTTCCTCGAATTTGTCGGTAGTTTGGCTCACTTCGTCCTCACTTCCTACATTCGGGAGGTGGGAGGAGTATTCGTCCTCGTTATTCATGTCTAGATCCATCTGAGTGGTCCTGACTTCTTTACTTGGTCCTTTTTTTCCTTTTTCAAAGTATTCTGCCCTATTTTTTAGGTAAGCCTTCTTGTCGACTTTCATCTTTCTAGGGTTCTAGAACCGATACTACTTGCTCTAGCCTAAAACGATATTCAATTTTTGAATCGTTTCAGGATGATTTTAAACTACATCAAGAACAAGGGATTTCATATTTATTTACCTAACATCTGGTCAATAATGAAATCCATCAGTATGCCATATAAACCGATGTCAGTTAATGAGATTCATTTTTTTCTTACCGATTGTACCACTCAGTGATGCTGCTGAAGCCCTGTGAGGCCGGAATTGTTTTCATTTGCATTGAATATGCTATGCCCATAGATTTCTGCATTCAGGTGGTCGTTCACCTTCGAGTGCATCGTAGAATTGGGGTTCAGTTGGTTTCCCAATATATGGGGAGCGGTAATGCCATTCTGACATTCGTCGCAAGTACATACCAACAATAACACAATTGTTTTGCTGCGAGGATCATTTCACTTTGAAGGATGATTTGGAAAAATACATATTGTATTCATTAACGGGTACTTCAAGAAAATTTAAAAAAGATGTTCTGCCCCACATATTCAATGAGCATTTATATGGAATCCCCAGCCGGAATTTCACACCTCGAACAATAGGCCATGATTACGATATCGGATTACCATTTATAATGAGTCTCTTAGATGTCTAGTAGTAGTATACAATGAGCAGCTTGATGCAAATTTTAGGCTGTAACTCCACCATATCGCAACTCATGCCACAATGAAGAGTCGTTTTGAGACCTACTCCAAAGTTATGCCAATTCACACATTTTCTGTGTCAAAACAATGCTCGCAAAAATTATAAATTCATCAGAGGAAGTTTCAATAATTTTTTTTTATTCTATTACGATTCGATGAATAGACAAACACATGATTTCACGCTTTTTAATATTATAATGATATCGAGTGAACTGCATGTCAATTTGTTTTTCCTGAGCTGTCACTAAAAATTCGCGTGAAAAGTATTTTTTCGCACCGTTTGTGTATGGCGCAAAAATAACAGCAGAGTTGTTCCTACCGTAGATAATGGGATTTTTTCCAATTCTTCGGTAACAGCAGGTTCTTCGTTTCGGCGATATAAACATATTAAAAAAGCTATTGCATGTTTACAACCTTCTGAAAAAAAGGACTGCTGCTTGAAAAATTTTGCTACAAAAGTTACTGGAAAGTTCTATGGATTTCCAGGTGGTTTCCGCCATGGTAAAAAAAGAGTAATGCAATAAACTCCTAGTTGTGAGTTCCCAAAATTACGCGAAAAATCAAAATGACTACACTCTACCACTATTGAAAATTACTCAATTTCTGATAGTTCCATGACAAACGAACAGGGATTTTCCCAATGAAAAAATCTATGGAATATCCTGATTCTCTACATTTTAATAATATTATTCCCATTACTATCGATTCGTCTTATATTTTTAACTTTCACAGCTGCACAATCCAAACAGCAAACGTTCCGACAGTGCATGTGACCGGTCCAAGCATCAACAGTATCTTGACGTCACGCTACCGAAATGCCACTCCGATCGGACGGAGAATTTACCGACTTTTAAAGTCATTTTTAATGAAAAATGTATGGCAAAAATAGTTTTTTTCAACGGTATTATTGTTTGTAGTTTTTTTTTTATGTTCTGGTTCCCACGAAAAGGGATATCCTGTAATGTTCAGAGAACATCGTGGGAACCTAGGGAAAGAAGGTAGGAGTTGGTGTTCTTCTTAAATTTCTGAAGGTTGTATGCCTCGGGGAACACCTCCCTAGGCAATGAGTTCCAAAGCCTCGCTGTTCGTTGGATGAACGAGTCTTTGGAAAGTGATGTTCTGCAGGTTTCCAAAGTGACCACGAAGGGGTGTGATGACTGAACTTGACGGGTTAATCTCGAAGAGACTGCCAAAGCAGGAACGATTGTTGATATTTCAGAAGAGCATCGCCCATGAAAATATCTATAAAATAGAGACAAATCGCCAACTTTTCTACGGTGTTCCAGACAAGTGAGCGAGTTTGTAAGCGAGGCATCACCGACGAGACGAATTGCCCTTTTGGACAGAATCCAATAGCCTCAGGATATGTTTAGGTGCCGCACTCCAAATATGGGAACAGTATTCCAGAACAGGTCGGATCTGTGCCTTATAGATCATAAGCAGCTGACTGGGGGTGAAATAGCTCTTGGCACGAAACAGAAAACCAAGTTTTTGGGATGCACTTTTGGCAATGGACCTCACGTGATTTTCCCAGGAAAGGTTATTGCTGATAGTAATACCAAGCATCGATATGGATGGCTTCAGTGGTATGGTTACTCCTGACAAAGTTATGTTAGGCACAGTGAGATCGGCTTTTCTAGAGAAAAGACATGCTTGTGTTTTGTTTGCATTGAATTCTACCAAGTTATTAGATCCCCATTCAAGAATTGTTGCCAAGTCCATATTTATATTATTAACATTTCTTCCTCGTTCATTTCTGGTTTCACGGGCTGATATAGGGGCCCTGGAAGAGAAAGCGGTATGGAGGGTACTATCATCGGCAAAGCTGTGTACTGGACATGAAGTTGCTTTCAACAGGTCGTTGATGTGAAGTAGAAATAGTGTTGGTGCGAGAATGGATCCTTGCGGAACACCAGCATTTATGAGTAGAGTGTCAGATGAAACTCCATCGACCACTACATGGAGAGACCTGTTTGAGAGAAAAATAGCAAGCAGAGAACACAGCTGAGGGGGCAAGCCATAAGACGGAAGCTTGGCGAGGAGTCCCTGGTGCCAAACTCGATCGAACGCCTTGGAGATATCTAATGCCACAGCTAAAGTTTTTCCATGCTTTTCAATAGATAGCTGCCATATATGTGAGACGTAAGCGAGCAGGTCACCAGTTGATCTCTGATGGCGGAAGCCATATTGCCTATCGTTGACAATTCCTGAGTCTTCCAGATATTTCATGAGCTCGATGTTGATGGCTTTTTCCATGACCTTTGAAATAATAGATAGCAGTGCGATAGGTCTGTAGTTGCTAGGTAGGGCCTTTTTGCCTTTTTTAGGGACTGGCTGTACTCTTGCAATTTTCCAATTGGACGGAAATACCCCCAAATTGTAAGAGTGGTTGAACAACTTGCAAAGAACAGGTGTTAGTTCGGGGGCATATTTCTTGAGAACAATCGGCGGGATTCCGTCAGATCCACAGGCTTTGTTGGTGTTGAGACCCAGCAAAATCTTTCTGATAGTACGTTGGCGAAAGGTGATCTCGGGCATGTGACTGTCAATAGGTGTTATGTTCGGGGGTTGTTTTCCCGATGAATCTAGAGTGGAATTTCCAGCAAATAGGTGCGCAAAGATATTGGCTTTTTCCTGGGCAGTCGTTGCTAGTGTTCCATCTTCTTTGGTTAGGGGAGGAAATGAGCTGGAAGTGAAATTTCTTCCCACAGCTTTGGCGAAAGACCAAAATGAACGGGATCCGTTAGGACATTCAGCAAGTTTTGATCTTATTTTGGCTTTGTGGGCATCTTTTGAGCATTCTATTGTCTCTTTACATATGCCTCTAGCCTCGACATATGCTGCTCTGGTCTCAGGGCCATCGATGGTATGCTGCCTGTTTGGGAGCCACAGCTCTAGAGCAGTTTCTGTTAAACCAGGTCTTATCGGATGATGTTCTTCTTTCGGTATTCGGTATGTAAGTTTGCATCCCCAACATGATGATTTCAGAAATTGTCTCAGCACATCGTGTTGGATCTACTGAAGAGAAACAAACTCTCTTCCATGTGTGATCAATCTCTGTGATAAAAGTGTTTTTTTTGCTCATTTTCCACATCATGTCCCAACCTAATTAGAAATAGGAGATTTTTGCAGCGTGGATATTTTGTAATTTCCCAAAATGGCTCTTCTCCAATATTCAGTCCAATTACTATTTTAAAAAAACAAATCCTACATTTTATCAAGAAAGGAAGCAATTTTGATAAATGTGACTGCAAATTTGATCGTGCTTTTGAAGCTTATTTCAATCGATGGTGCATTCCCTGGTGCAACTCCTGTGAAATGAACCGATGAATCTGTCTGTCGGTTGGTGATATGCTGTATTTGGGGTAGTACTGTTCAACAGTTAGAAAATGGTAAATTATATAAAGGTGACTAGATTAGACAAATGTAACGCATTCCAGAGGAAAACTGAATTTAATTATTGTTTCAAATTTTGAAATGACGTGACCATTACTGAATGAAAATCCATATCAAAGCATGCAAAGAACACTCAGAACATTGGATGGTTTTCGCTAAATTGGGTTCACAAAACACACATGTTTCGCTTCATAGAAGCTTCTTCAGGTGGAGGTAATGCTAACCTCACCAATCACGATGTTTCATATAAAAAAGGCAGGTAGGTATATATGTAATATAGGATATCAAGGATATTCCACCATCTGAACAAAACGGAGATCATATCCATTACCTGTTTAAACTTCTGTGAAACAATCTGATGAATAAATATTCAGGTCCATCTGGTATTTGAGTAAACATTGTTACTATTTGCATTTATTAATTTCGAAACTTTCTAGGAGGTCGAATTCACATTTTTTTCTTCACATGTGATATTTCAAATATGAATTTGTTTTTTCTATCGATAATATGTAGCGAAACCATGTCGTGGTTTTTTAAACGCAATTTGGAAAATAATCAGGTGAAGTTAGAATTCTTTTGTTTGCTTCAATTGACTTATATTTTCAAAACAAAAATATCACTTGCACTTTATGATATATCTGAAAAAATCATCATTTTATCCTAACCATTTTGGCGATTCATAAAAATAATATGCTGGTCTCACTAGATATAAATGTAAATTCAATGACAAGATATTGATGTAAATTCAATGACAGTCTTTCAAATCGTTCCAGTAATATAAGCGCTTCAAGGCAATGAAACAACATTCTCGAAGATTTTTGAATTGATATGGCCGATAAGTAACTGATAAAAATATAATTTGAAGCAAACAAAAGACACTCACTTCACTGAATGATTTTCGATGAACTGGGTTTACAAAACCACTACACGTGTTTCCCTACACAATGGCTGCTTCAGGTGGAGATATTGTTATCTGTAGATAATATTATCTCCACCTGAAGAAGCTATCGTGCCGTAGTCTTGAAAATTTCAAATGGCATGGGGTGTCAAGTAGCACTTCGTTGAAAATATAATTCAATTCTCTTTTCAAGCATCTAACATTTTCTTGAATTTCGTTTATACGTTTTTTCATAATATTTGAAATGTCAAGTATTACAAAAACAAAATTATTATGTATGATTTTTATTTATTGTTTATTTTTTGACATTTCTAGGAAACATTATTATAGTGGGAATATTCTACCTAGAAAATTGCCGCGGGAATAATTTGAGGTATTTTGTTTTTATTGTCTGACAACGTATACTTTCAATTTGACGTCTGTCATCAATTCCCATGAAGAGTGAGAAATGAATCAAAACCGGTTCAGCACATTATATCATTGTGCGAGTAAATGTGTTTGTGATCGTAACATCGAAAAATAATCTATAGAATACCACACGAGAGTTCGATAAAGTAGAAAATAATTCTCCAGATTTCTTCCTCAAACTTGTTGCCATTTGGCAATAGCCACTCGAGCCTGTTGGGCTCTCGTGTCTATTGCCTGGCAACAAGTTTTCGTGAATCTGTCAAATTATTTTCCCTTCATTCTTACTCTCTTGTGATATTACAATTGAGAATATGAGGGAATATTGTTGGCCAATCGTGTCCACTCGTGCTTTTTCCCTCCCTACCCACCATTGTGTTGTTTCAATACTCAGTTCACTCTAGGTGAAACTCTTCACTGAATACAAATGCGATAATTCGATTTCATTATGGAGAGCAGGTGAGTATTGTTGTAATTATTTATTTATTAGAAGGTCTCAAACATCGACAGAATAATCCAACTTCATATAAGTCATTTCTAGGTAACTGCTTGATTATCAGTTTATCAAATCCAATAAATGGTACCCTTATGATTATGGTTATTGAAAAAAAATGGAAGGGGTATTATTCAAGCCGTAAATTGGATTATTGTATGGATTTAAAATCTGTACATAATTAAGCTTTTAAACGAATTCGAAAATAAAAATGAATTCAAGTCATGAATCTTTCTCTTTTGACCGTGTTTTTCATCACGATTGTGATTCCGTAGAACAACCATGGTTGAAGGTAAAATTCAATTACCGTTTCAACGATGTGCAACTCGACCTCTAGGCCTTTCGAAATTTTCAACTTGATGTGCTCCAGCGCCCTCTGTCGAAGAATTGTGATGTATCTTTCTCTCAAAAAGTAGGATCGGTAATACCATTCAAAATATTTAATGTCCCATTGTTATACATCAAACCGTTCAAAAGTTATCAAGGTAAGGGTACCATTCAGATCAGCACTTGACATTTAAAATGCATATTGTGAAAAAATAATTCTAAAAACATTAAATGACGAGAATTGAATTATCTTTCCAACGATGGGCCACTTGACCCCCCATGCTATTTGAAATTTTTAAGTGGATGTGTCATCCACGCCATCAAACGCCATATCAAACAATCACAATGACTTTCATTCCAAAAAGAAGTACCGTTAGAAATTCAACGGGGGGTAGGGAATATAAAAAAGCCGCACTGTATATGAGGCAGGCTCATGATTCACCGAACTGTAAAAATAATTTGATCTATATTCCATCACAAATCCTCTCGAAAGTTCCATGGAAATATTGGGTTGGGTTACATAATAAAATGTTCGGAATGTCCTCCGCAATGAACTGGTAATTTCAAATTTCATATAGAGACTCCAACGAAGATATCACAAATATTTCAGTGTTCGTGTCAGTGTTATTGAAGAAGGAATCCTTGTGAACGAACTGTTACAGATCTGTCGTCATCTTTTGTTTCGTCGAAGATTTCGAACGGCTCGACCATTTTCTACTCTTCAGGCTGTAACTGTCTCCATCGTTGTTTGCTCCCGTGATTTGGGTGTAACGTTGGGGACCATTTTGATATCGGTAGCCATTTTCTCGAGGATTCGTTACTCGAATCCTAACTGTGCCCTGTTCTGCACCTAGAATTTCAAAGGAAATTAATTAAAACGGTAATTGACAGAATGAGCTACACGAATAAATATTCATATTGGGCTAGACTAATTAGACCAGGGTCGATAATTTTTTAAACAAAAAAAAAATAGTAGGATGAAACCCATTGGAAAAGGAAGAGAATATAACAGAAAAGAAAGGAAAAATAATTTACGGGCGATCTGAGGTCGTGAAGTGGAAGGGGGGGAGTTTTTAAGGGTAAAAAACGGTTTATTACGATTTCCGGCAAAACTACAAGTGCTATGGCAAAGTTGTAGGTAATAAAAATATCTACAACATTTGTATCCACACTTTTTTCACATAACCTCAAAATGTTTGTAAAAAATTCAAATAACCAAGTTTTTGGTTTTTTATTTTTATCTTTTACAGAAAACCTTTTTTATTCACGAATTTCGATGAAAACCAACCTTTTCATGTCCCAAACACACAATTTTTTTTTAAATTTAAACTATTTATTTTTTCACCTTATTTTGACTTAATATCGAAAAAGCACCCTGATTTTCAATCAAAAATTCTCCCATCAAAATATCAGCTTTTTTCAAAAAGTCGGTGGGCTTTTTGTTCGTTGAAATCTTTACTTTCTGATGGTATAAAAAAATATACATTACTATGGTAAATGTTCTCAGAAAATGCAAAGATATAACAGGTAGTAAGGCCCAGACCCTCCTACCCCCTTCCCCACTTCTCTATGAAATACCTTTTCCGTAGGTCACTCAGGTATATAAGTTATCTTAAAATAGCAATGAATAGGCACCTACGCATATAATTGAAAGATTCTACAACTTTCTCAAAATATTGTAGATGTCTTATCGAATATTAACTTTACGTTTCTTTGCATTTTCTGAGAACATTTACCATAGTAATGTATTTTTTTTCATACCATCAGAAAGTAGAGATTTCAACGAACAAAAAGCCCACCGAGCTTTTTAAGAACTGATATTTTGACGGAAGAATTTTTGATTGAAAATTGGGGTGCTTTTTCGATATTGAGTCAAAATAAGGTGGAAAAATAATATTTTAAATAAAAATTTCCACAGTGTGTTTGTGATATGAAAAGATAAGTTTTCACCAAATTTCGTGCGGAAAAATTTTTTTTGGGAATTTTTTACATAAATTTTGGGGTTATGTGAAAAATGTGTTGAAATAAAAGTTGTTTCTATTATCTACAACTTTGCCATTCAATTTTTTTCCACAGGACCCGTAGTTTTGCCGGAAATCGAGATAAACCGTTTTTTACCCTTGAAAACTCACCCTTTCCACTTCACGACCTCAGATCGCCCGTAAATTACTTTTCCCTTCATTTTTGTTATATTCTCTTTCTTCTCCAATGGGTTTCATCCTACTAGTATTTTTTTTCAACTTTTTACCATTTTCAAAGGCTTCAGCCCTGGTCTAAATTGCAACTTTGTCGAGTATTATTGTATTATCGACTACCCGTCAGAGAGTTTCCCAAACATGTGAGCCATTTTCACCTGGATAAGCACATACGTAATCTTAGCACCAGCAGAATATGTACACTTGTTGATGGACATTTTTATTCGGTGATACTGTTAATATCACCTATCGATTAACACAAATACTCTTTATCTGAATAACGCACTAACACGTTCGCTGCCGTTGTAACATTCTATGATACGTCTTTCATACTCGGGAGGAGCCGATGTATCGAAATATCTTACACAAGCACAATCATTTTTCCAATGAAATGCCAAGAGCATGCGATAAACAATATTTTTGTATCTAGAGATCTTGTCTCTGAGAGATATTGTACCATGATGTTCTGTTTGTGTCTTCTTCATTATACATATGTGTTAAGGTTTCCCCTTATTCCTGACCCATCTTTTGTTAAAAACTATTATTTTTATTTTTTTTATTCTTTATATATAAGTATTTTCATATGGTCGAAGCAATTCCCCTTAATTTTCAAATATATATATCATTTCGCGTTCATGAAAGCATACTTCCACTTTACGCATGCGCGCGAAGAAAATCAAGCAAGAATTCAGTTTTCTTTCGACTCCGCTTTGAAACACTCCGCTTTCAAGATATACGTCTCGCCAGTTTAGTTAAAAACGGAAAACATTTTGGTTCTTCAAGTTTCCTTCTCACCGCTATAGTGTTAAAAGGAAGACATTGTCACGTGTGTGATAACCCACTTTTCGTAGTTTTAAACACAAGATTCCTGAAGGAAGGAGGAAGATCCATCCATCTAGGCACCAGAGGTAGGTGGAAGTTCTTTCTCGATTTTAAATCGTTCAATAATCCATTTGAACCAGCAAATTTCATATTTTTCATATTTTTCATTTTTACCGCCACATTTTTGGTCCTTCTGAGCCAAGAATCCCCTGGATTATTGGTTTTTTCATTTATTCATTTAAATACGAAGAATTGCTTCGACCATTTTTTCAAAATATAAATTCAAGGTCACCGGTATTCAGCTGGTGAAACAATTGTAGGTAGGAATTTGTATCCTTTTTTTGCGATAAAAAGTTGCCAGGTCCGTTCTTGGGTACAGTGGTTTTGTGTATTTATTTCAATTTATCAGTTATTTGATTAGTTTCACAAAATGGCTGATAAGATCAAAAATTGAAAGCTCTTCGAAATACTGAAATAAAGAGAATGTCAGAACTGAAAGAGGTAGCTGAAATAGCCGTTATAAATAGTAAAGCTCATTCTGAGTTTCGGCAACGATTCAAAGTTTTAAAGGAAATTGAATCGAATTTCAATGATCATCAGTCTAACATTATCAGTAACTTAAGTTCGTTGAAAGATCTAACCACAGATATGTTGGATACTGAAGAATCTGTCCGCACCGCATTTGATAAGGATTTATTTTCAGTTCAAGCAATTCATGCTGATTTATTTGAAGAGGTTCCACAAACTCAGGTTGGACAAATTATTGCTCCCTCCGCACCCAGAGTAAAACTTCCTGAAATGAAGTTGCCAACTTTCAATGGGGACATAAAGGCGTTCACTCCATTCATTGATCTTTATAACGTTCTTGTGCACAATAACTTGTCTCTTTCTAGCATTGAAAAGTTTGCCCACTTGCATTCTGTATTGGAGGGGCGCCAAAACGTTGATTTCGTGCACACCGCTTATTTCAAGCAATTATTTAGTAGCTTATAATGCAATCACAAAAAGATATTCAAACCCGCGTCTTTTAGCAAATGCTCACTGGAGCGAAATTGAGTGTAGTCCGCGCATGTCAATTGAAAACCCGCCTTTGCTTAGGAAAATTATTGATACATTTTCGGAAAACGTTGCCGCTCTCCGCAATTTATCCTATCCTGTAGATCAATGGGATTTCATCCTTTGTCATATGCTTTTGAAAAGACTCGACTCCACTACGGTGGCCCGCTATGAATTAGAACTCAGTTCAAAATCGATTACCAATCCTAATTTCACTGACATGATAGATTATTTAACAAATCAGTGTAATGCGTTCGAATCACTTTCATTGAATTCTATCCGTATGAAACCCAAAACTCATAATACTTGTAATACATCTAACATGAACCGCACGAATCCTAATCTTTCTAGTTTTCGAAATACCACTTTGTTTGCCGCAAATCCGCAGGCATATACGAGTAAAAGGCTATGTCCACTCTGTAAATCTGAACATGCTTTATATAAATGTCCTCCATTCCTGGGAAAATCTCCTAGAGAAGATATAATATTGTTAAACAAAACCATCAGCTTCATCATAATTCAACTTTACATTTTGACAGACCGCAAAATATTTCAGCTTCATCATCAAATTCTAATAATGATGGTTCTTCCGATTCAGTCCTTCGAATTGAAGAAACTCCGCAAACTTATATTCCTGAAACCGGCCCTGCAGCACTTAGTGCGAATCTTTCACAGCAACACAATGTCTTATTGGCTACCGTTAAATTGAGAATTTTAGATTGTCGTGGTAATTTCCAGGTGGTAAGAGCATTAGTGGATAGTGGATCGCAAGCAAATTTTATTTCCAAACGATTCCTGCATCGTTTAGGTTTGAAACCGTTCAAATCAGCTGTTGCTGTACAAGGGCTCGGAAATATGACCGCTCAGGCATCGCTTGGCAAGGTTAGCTGTACTGTTCAGCCGACCGGAGCGACGCATCCGATTTTAACTTTTGAAGCAATAATTCTTGATCACATTTGTTCAGATATGCCTACTTTTAAGTTTGATACATTTACTTGGAGTCACATAAAACATTACTTTGGCTGACCCACAGTTCTCAAACCCGCACCGATTGATCTACTTTTAGGCGCTGAAATATTTCAGAAAATTCTTTTGGACGGCCGTAGTGTTGGTAATGAAAATTTACCCAGTGCGTTTAATACCACTTTGGTTGATTTTATTTGGAAAAGTTGCAGCTACACATCAAAAAGTAATCAATTCATTTTTGAACATTGTAGAAATATCTCAACTAGAGAATACGCTGAAGCGATTTTGGGAAATCGAAGAGATACCTTGTGAAGAAACGATTTCTGTCGAGGATAAAAAATGTGAACAATTATTTTTGGACACTACAACTCGCACGGAGACCGGACGATACATGGTGTCCCTCCCATTCAAAGAATCCGCAGTCGTGAATTTTGAGAATTCTAGAGATATAGCTCTTCGACGTTTTACAGCCTCGAAAGGAGATTGGCCCGCAATCGAAATTTATATAATGAATATTCCAAAATTTTAAGGAATACATAGAGTGCAATTACATGGAAACGATTCCGGAATCCGAATTATCTAAAGTTCCTTCTTATTATATACCACATACTTGTGTTTTCAAACCAGACAGTACCACAACAAAAATTCGAATAGTTTTCGATGCAAGCGCAAAATGTTCTAATAATATTTCACTGAATGACGTGTTGATGACAGGACCTAAATTACAAAAGGATATTTTGGCAATACTTTTGAATTTTCGACTACATCTCATTGCATTTACCGCAGATATTAGCCGTATGTATCTTCAAATTTTGCTCGAACCGCTGATAGAGATTTTCAAAGAATTTTTGGAGATTTTCTCCAAATGAACGCTGCTTGAATATCGTTTACGTACGGTGTCTTTGGGTAGCCAGTAGTCCTTGGCTTTCCCTCCGCACGTTGGCAAAATTGGCTGACGATGAAAAAACAAACTATCCACTAGCGTCGCAACTTTTGCTGTCCCATAATATTTATGTAGATGACGTCATTGGTGGATGTGATTCTTTGGACGAATCACTTGCAGTACAAAGTCAATTGATTTCATTATGTAAGAGTGGTGGTTTTCATCTCAAGAAGTGGTCGAGTAATAATGTTGAGTTTTAGAAAATTTACCTAAAGATTATTTGTATGATCAATCATATTCGATGGATAAAGAAAATGAGTCAACCATTAAAGTCTTGGGGTTAAAATGGACTCCTTCTTCAGATGTTTTTTTTTTTCTGTTAATTTATTAGAGGAACCGCTTACCAAACGTAATATATTATCCGAACTTAGTCGAATATTCGACCCTCTTGGTTTCTATCACCAATCACATTGTTTGCAAAACTGATAATGAAAGAATTATGGTTAAGGGTGTTGGTTGGGATGAGCTCCTCCCAACCAAATTATAAAAATGGACATTATATAAAGTCAACTACCAGAAATATCGAAGATTGGAATTCCCCGTCTCATTCCATTCCAAGATTTCACCCGTTGTGAATTACATGCCTTTTGTGATGGCTCACAGAACGCATATGCGTCTTGTCTGTACGTCAGAGTAATAAAAAAATAACCGCATTTTGTATCTCTTTTGAGTGCAAAATCTAAAGTTACTCCTACCAAATTATTATCTATTCCTAGGATAGAGTTATCTGCTGCCCTTTGTTGTCAAGGTTAGTCTCTTACGTTTTGGAGATTTATTCCGAAAGAGTCAGATTCGATCAAATATATACTTGACGGATTCGTCAATTGTTTTACATTGGGTAAAGTCAGATCCAAACAAGTTCAAAACTTTTATTGCTAATCGTATATCTATGATACAAAATAAAGTTTCTCCTGAGTGGTGGCGTCATGTATCTTCCAAAGATAATCCGCTGATTGTTCCTCCCTGGCCTCCTTCCCGGAGAATTAGTTAATCATCCGCTATGGTGGGAGGCCCATTTTGGTTACAGAAACCCGAAACCGATTGGCCCATCCAAAATTTCAAATTAGAATCTCACAGCTTCGATTGTCAAGGCGCAGAACGGTGCTTGTAGCATTCACTGATGTAGATTCATTGCAGAATATTCTACAAAATTTTTCTTCTCTAGAGAAAATCCAGAGAATCATAGCATACATCAGAAGATTTTATTTTAATTTGAGACATCCGCTGAATAAACTAATTGGTTCTTGTTTCAGTGATACTGAGTTACACGAGGCTTTACTTGTTCTTGTTAAATTCACTCAGTATTCTGTATTCGAAGATGAAATTTCTAGATTAAAAAATAATAAACCGCTTCCTAAGTATTTGAGAAAACTCAGTATTTTTATAGACCACAAAGGTTTATTGCGAGTGGGTGGAAGGTTACACAACTCGCTTTTAGAATATGATAAAAAACACCCTCTTCTTCTACCACGCTCGAATAGACTCACTGATTTAATAATAGAATATACTCATAAACTTCACCTGCATCCCGGACTGCAGACGTTGCATTTTCTTTTATTACAAAATTTTTGGATATTATCCCCGCGTCGCACCATCCGAAAAGTGTTGGACAAATGCTTCCGATGTTGGCGCCTCAATCCGCGAAGCCTACAACCCCCTATGGGCAATCTCCCCGCAAACCGAGTTTCACAGGTAAAAGCTTTTTCAGTAGTTGCTGTTGATTTTTGTGGCCCATTTTTCATTACGTTGGGCAAAATCCGCGGGGCAAAGACGGTTAAATCTTATGTCTGCGTTTTTATTTGTTTTGCAACTAAAGCCATACATTTGGAACTTATTTCAGACATGACAACCGAGGCATTTCTGGCTGGCTTACGCAGGTTCATGGCAAGGCGAGGCCGCTGCTCATACATTTTTAGTGATTGTGGTAAAAATTTTGTTGGTGCAAATAAATATATTAATGAAATTATGAAAAATGCCGCAGATAATGAAAAGTTAGTTTGGTCATTTCACCCCCCGACAGGCAGCCATTTTTCCGGCTTAGTTGAAGCAGGTGTTAAATCATTCAAAACACACTTTGCTAGAGTTATCGGTTCGCAAATTCTCACGTACGAAGAATTGTATACAGTTATAACTCAAATTGAGGCTATATTGAATTCTAGACCGCTTTGCCCGCTGAGTTCTGATCAAAGTGATTTGTCGGTTCTGACTCGGGGCATTTTAACGTTAGAACCTTTAACTTGTCTTCCAGATCCTGATTTCAGTCATCTAAAACTGAACTCTTTGGGACGATGGGAGTTATTACAAAGGATGAAATCCTGTTTCTGGTCCAGGTGGCATTTAGAATATTTAACTAATTTGCAGCAGAAACACAAATGGAATGATCCTGATCATCCCTTGAAAGTTGACGATCTCGTCATTATAAAGCAAGATAATTTATCGCCTTTACAGTGGCGTATGGCCAGAGTTGTGGAACTTCACCCTGGATTAGACAAAGTAGCTCGCGTTGCTACAGTGAAAACCAGTAGTGGTACCTATAAGAGACCAATTAATAAATTGTGTCTCCTTCCACAGAATTAGTTTTGTTGAAGCCTTCAACAAAACGTGGAGAATGTTAAGTTTTCCCTTATTCCTGACCCATCTTTTGTTAAAACTATTATTTTTATTTTTTTATTCTTTATATATAAGTATTTTCATATGGTCGAAGCAATTCCCCTTAATTTTCTAATATATATATCATTTCGCGTTCATGAAAGCATACTTCCACTTTACGCATGCGCGCGAAGAAAATCAAGCAAGAATTCAGTTTTCTTTCGACTCCGCTTTGAAACACTCCGCTTTCAAGATATACGTCTCGCCAGTTTAGTTAAAAACGGAAAACATTTTGGTTCTTCAAGTTTCCTTCTCACCGCTATAGTGTTAAAAGGAAGACATTGTCACGTGTGTGATAACCCACTTTTCGTAGTTTTAAACACAAGATTCCTGAAGGAAGGAGGAAGATCCATCCATCTAGGCACCAGAGGTAGGTGGAAGTTCTTTCTCGATTTTAAATCGTTCAATAATCCATTTGAACCAGCAAATTTCATATTTTTCATATTTTTCATTTTTACCGCCACAATATGTGATGGTATAGTTTCGTTGATAATATGTGATACTGTAAAATCTGAGTGTATGACTCTTTATTCCTCCATGAATAAACAACTAATGTGAAATGGTGTTTGCAACATGATACGTACGGCACTACTGCTCTGCTTTCAGGATGACATTTCGATGTTTCAACATTTCTTCTTTACCAAAACAGGAGAAATTTAAAATCATGAATGTTATCCACAGCCACCGAAAATATGTACAAAGCAATTGAAATAATGTTTTATTGAAATTGGTACTTGGCCCCTGACAACAATAACGGACATTGGTTGGCAGTGATTGTGTTAAAGAAATGAATGGAAAATAAAAAGAAAAATTTACGAAATTTTCAGCACCAACATGCAATTTACAGTAGAATGTGATAAGTATCATAGTTTCCCATATTTGGACATTAAAATCATCAGAACTGAAAATAATACAATAATATTAGACTGGTATCAAATCGAAACTGCTTCTGTAAGATTCATCAACTATTGGGAATTCAAAATCAGATGCCAGCTCCAGAGTGGCAAAAATGCAAACCAGACATAAGTACATGGTTTGACTGCTTCCTCAGAGGTTATACACTTGTTTTGTGTTTTTCTTAAAATATTTCCATTTTGTATTCGTTTCCAGTTTTTTTTTGTGTAGTGGTATTCATTTCAAGAATCTACTGGAGTGGTGTATTTAAATTTCAAGACGATATCATTTGCAAAACTCACTTTGGAGGAGACAAATTATGTTCTAAGAAGCTTGCAAAAAAACCGTAGTTTCTGGAGAGCTTAGTGCATCTATTATCATGAATTATTTTACAAAAATGTTACACACTATTTGTGAATGTTCAAATTGAAATGAAACCAACAAAAAACAGTTCAATTTTTTTATTTCATCATTTCAACAAACAAGATGGTGTGAAAATGTATCCTTATTGTTGTGATGTTTAAAGTTTCAGGATAGAATGTCATTTGTAAGTATTGTGAGTTGGCAATGCCCCATCACTAGTCACAATCAGTCGTGTCTCTTATTTAGTAAATTCATAATAGTTATCAGCTAGATATACATATATAGTCACTCTTTTTTCATACTGTATGAATAATCTTCGGTATGTTGGATAATATCTCCATTTTCTCTCAACTCTCTTTTCTTTTTTCTTAACTCTCTTTGAAGGTTCTCTCCTCTATTTTTGGCCACAGAATATACAGGAAGATTTTGTGAAGAAACTGTATTATTCTTCAAGATCCCAAGAGTCCGTCGTCCGTCTATATACTCACTCAATCCTAGATTAGTCTAAAGCAGAACGTTACGCTCTTTTTAACAAGGAACATGATGATGAATACTCATTTCAGTACAACGAGATCGAGTCACATTGAGGTACACAACAATAATGATTTGAACTTGAATCACTTATTTTTTCCACTCGAGGACGTACAATAGTCAACAGAACATTCACCAGGTAAAACAGAATTTCATTAAATGTCAACAATCACAAGAGTTTCGAGTATATAATGACTGAAATCATATGAACATTAATGTTTCAAAAAGTAAACTAATGTAAAGTTTCAGAAATCGACAACAGAGGGAGTATCCGTTATTTTGAAATCCCAATTTTTCAAATCATTCAACAAACCAAAAATGATAACGATGAATAGGATAACTCATATATCTCAAGAATCTCTTATGAAACAAAATTGAAAAAACATTTCTAAGAATATCTCTAAAAACTTTCTACATTGATATTGCCAAATACAAACATCATCAAAATCCAAATTGAGTTCTCAAAACCGAAGGCAATACACCTATATTATACAATATCAACATGATGTACGCGGTTCCTGGTCTGGAATGTCAAAGCTGTTATATGGGACAAACTTCACAGTTATTAAAACAGCGTATAAACCATAAGAGTAGTAATCGTTTAAGAAGAAACTCATGGCGGTTGTAAGCATTACAAAAAAAGCAATCACCAATGCGATAATGCAAAGGTCAGAATACTAGAACATGGAAATAACTAGAAGAGCAGATAATTTCTTAAAATATACCATACCAATAAAGAGAAGAATATTATGGTCAATCGATACATATATAATTAATGTCCTGACTGAAATGCCATCAACGCCCAGCTCAAACCGCTGGACCTGAAGAGCTGACATTTTGAAAAAGTTTTCCTATGATGACATAGATAACCCCTATAATATTCCATCCCTGAAGGGGTGAAAGAGAGAGGAGAAGAAGATGTGGAAGTGAAAGTACCATTTCAGGTGACCTCCTCAGAGAAAATCTTTGACAATCGCCGAATGCAATTAACATTCAACTCGACATTTGAATAATGTAGAATGTTGAACTGATTGTGTGGTAAATGTATATATCACAGGCTGCCTGCGATAGATATTCAATTTCGAAGTAAAAGGAACAACTAACCTAGTTAAATTCAAACTGGTGATATAGTCAGAACCAGTTTACTTCACACTCTGCTTTGGGGCACACATAATCATCACTTGTAAGAAACAAACGACACCAACAGTATTTCAAAGGGAAACATTCGCAATTGAATATTGTTTTGAGAAACTATATCACGACCATTGTCGTGGTTTACACATTCCGAGCACGTGTTCTGAACACTGTTGCCGAACAAGATTCTCGCATGCACGGTTTACAAAGCTGTCTCCGAACGGAAGTTTGTTAGATTCTACTAGTATTTTTTGATTGGCTGGTGAATGAAATATCCTAATTGGCAACCAATCAGAAAACAGCACGCAATGTGCGGGAGAATTAATTTGAACATTATTGTCTGTGTCTTTTGCTGGCTCTTAAAACCAACCAAACACCGAGCTGTTCCGTGCGTATTTTGAAGAGTAGAAGACATGATGAATCACTCGTCGCATTTATGAATGAAGTAGTGAATTTCAATTCTGGTTGGATTCTGGAGTCGGCAATCAGTGTGCGAGCGTTTTCGTGGTAAATATAATAATATAATAAACATTATTTTTTTTATGAAATGGCAATTTTTTTGAAAGAAAGACAAATTGATTCTCATGCACATCGCGTACTCTTTCACGATAAATTGTTAATTAAGATCTAAGGATCTTTCATTCACGAGCCAATCAGAAAACACTAGTAATAAACTTTCGTTCGTAGACAGCTTTCTAAACCGCGCATGCGATAATCTTGCTTGGAAACAGTGTTAAGTTCACGTGTTCTGAACGTCCGATTCACTACAATGGTCGTGATCTTATTTTTCAAAACAATATTCCATTGCAAGTGTTTCCCTTTTCAATACTGTTTATGTTGTTTGTTCCTTACAAAGCACAGTATGAAGTCAACTAGTTCTCACTTCATTGCCAGTTTGGATATAACAAGGTTAGTTGTTCTCTTCAATTTGAAGTCGAATATCTATCTCAGGCAGCCTGCAATGTGTACATTTACCACACACTCAGTTCAACATTCTACCTTATTCAAATATCGAGTTGAATGTTCATTGCATTCCGCAATTGCCAAAGATTTCCTCTGAGCAGGTCACCTGCATTTTGTCAAATTTTACAAAGAACAAAACATGTTTTCAACATTTTTTTTTTCAGATCTTTAACCACTGTAATTCGTTATAAAATGACTTCATATACTCATCATTCACAGGTGTGTGAGAGGTAAGATAACACCCTATATATATATATATATATATATATATATATGAAAAGCACCAAATTATAGATAGTGACACCTATAATCTGTGCGGTGAAGCTTAGACCTGTTATCATGGAATTTTGATGATACGAAATTCCGTGCACATCAATAGGTCACCAGAAGATGTCAGCATAGGCCACGACACCAATAGTCGTACTCCTAGTGCGTTTTGAGTAACGCAAAACAAATAACGAGAATGAGAGAAATCTGTTACGAATCCAAGAGAGATCACCACCCTTCTATAGCCTGTTCCATGGTTTCCCCATCATCAGGAAGGCCTTTGGTCTCTTTCAAATCCGTATCAGATATCTTGTAGAGTTAATACCTAGGTAAGTACAACAATGTGGAAAGCATCAAATTATAGATAGTGGAATTTGGATGACACGAAATTTCGTGCACATCAATAGGTCACCAACAGATGTCAGCATAGGCCAGCCCACGACACTCCTAGTGCGTTCTGAGTAACGCGAAACGAATAACGAGAATAAGAGAAATCTATTACGAATCCGAGAGAGATCACCATCCGTCTACAGCCTGTTTCATGGTTTCCCAATCATCAGAACGGCCTGTGGTCGTAACAGTGATCTCGTAGAGAATAATAAGATATCTGATACAAATTTGAAAGGGACCACAGGCCGTCCTGATGATTGGAAAACCATAAACCAGGCTGTAGGCGGATGGTGATCTTTCTTGGATTCGTTACTCAGAACGCACTAGTAGTACGACCATTGGTGTCATGGGTTGGCCTATGCTGACATCTGTTGGTGACCTATTGATGTGCACGAAATTTCGTGTCATCAAAATTCCACGATAACAGGTCTAAGCTTCACCGCACAGATTATAGGTGTCACTATCTATAATTTAATGCCTTCCACATTTTTGTACTTGCCGATAGGTATTAACTCTACGAGATATCTGATACGAATTTGAAAGAGACCACAGGCCGTCCTAATGTTTGGGAAACCATGAAACTGGCTGTAGACGGATGGAGATCTCTCTTGGATTCGTAACAGATTTCTCTTATTCTCGTTATTCATATATAAATATATATATATATATATATATATATATATATATATATATATATTTGAGATAGTTTTCTTGAATTGTTCCTGTATTTTTTTCCCTAGGGTGTTTTGGGTTATTGGATTCGACAATTAATGGGACATTTATATTGGTAAAGACGTTTCGTCTTGGGCCTGGGGACTTCTTCAGTTCCATTTATTTCATGTTATATAATTCTGAGTGACATTTATAGTGAAATTATTTCTGATTTCTTATTCTCTGGAATTTTTGTTCCACATAATATCAACATGTATATATATATATATATATATATATATATATATATATATATATATATAATATATATATATATATATATATATATAGACTTTCGTACTGATGTTATTTTTGGGTTTCGGTGGCTATGATTGGTGAAGATATAACAAAAGGTTGTGAAAGTCGAGGTGATATATCACTGAAACTATACGAACAATGATCAGAATAGTTCACAGAACGTAGTGTGTCACTTTTGAGAGAAATCATTTTCAAAAACATTATCGATGTGTACGCTAGCACATTCAGACTAGGACTGCCAAAAAATCAAAAAACTCATTATCTTCGAAAGTTTCTTCATCAATGTCCTTCAGTTATTTTGATTAGCCTATGTGCTCAACATTATGAGCTATGCACATGTTCTGATGACACACTAAAACTGCACTTACTCAAATAGTTTGGTCCTCTTCAGTTT